>CM016616.1:117358068-117373504 GCA_005393395.2 Gossypium australe | reverse complement strand
TCTCTAATTAAAACATGGATAAGGGACTTAAGTGGCAATTAAACCATTATGTTATTTATAGTGGATGATAATGGATAGTTTAGTGATGATTAATTGATAATTTTTTATTAAATTAAATAAAACATTATAATAAAATAAAACATAACAAATATAATAAAATAAGGTTAGTAGAAGAAAACCAAAAAGCATTCTTCTATCTTTCTTCAAACAAACTGAATAGGAGAAGAAAAATTAGGAACGCACGGGTTAGGATTTTCAAAATTTCAAGCTTCAATTGGTATGTTTAATTTAGTCATTTTCTTATATTTTTTATGTTTTTGAAATCTTGGGAACTCAAGCTAGCTGACCCATGTTGTATTTTTTGTTATTGTTAAGTTTGAGGATGTTACCATTGTTGAGCAATTTAAGTTTTAGGAACCAATTTGATAGATTTCAAGTTTGGTATTGAAAAGGACTAAATTATGAAGCTAATTGATGATTTTTTGCAATAGGAACTAAATTGCACAAAATCCAAAATTTGTGGTAGAAATGAAAAATAAGAAGTCAAATTAGGCCTAGAGTGAAATTGGTATAAAAATTTGAGGTTTAATTTGAAAGTTATGTTAGTCCCGATTTTAGGGACTAAATTGAATAAAATGAAAATGTCACATAAATTAGCAATTGAATGTGAAAATGATTGTGTACTGATGATTTGGTGTATTTATGTTATTCTATAGCTAACATCGACCTAGATTCCTCAAAACGGAAAGGAAAAGATAAAGTCATCGACAAATAGCTTGAAGTTTACAATTTGTGTTTCTATAACCCGAACTATTTGTAAATTGTTACATATTGAATTTTTTGTGCATGGTAAGAACATAAGGTGAGACGCTTTGTGTTTATGAGATGTATTGGATTGATTTGAATTAATTTATGTTCATGTGGACTAAATTGAACAAATGTGAAATATGTGTATATTTATATAAATAAGAAACTGAATAGATGTTGAGCTGATCAATGATGTCATATGTTTGAATAAATGATAGAAACAAAAGGGTTATAATTGGAATGTTGATGTTGGATAAGTCCTCAAAAGTTCAAGTGATTGAAAGATCTATAAGAGATGTGAAATTGATATTGAAATGACAAATGGTTAGTAAATGGAAGTGATATGTGAAAAAGAATGCATATTTGTAGTATGTGTTTATACAGTGTTAGACACGTTTATTAACTACAAGAAGTTGTTGATCATATGCTTAGATATTGTTAAGTTATAATTGTTTTGATCCAAGAAAATGAGAAATGGTTAAATGACATATTAAATTGCATAACATCATGCATTTTCAACTCATGTTACTAAAATATTTTATGTTATGTTATAATGTTTGGATTATAGAAATACCATTGAGTTATACTCAATGTACGATTTTGTTTTTCTTGCACAGGTTATGTACTTCTTGATTTGATCGTCAACTTCAGCATCTAACGACAATCTCGGATTCAAGAGTTGGTGATGTATTCATTTTTGTCTAGGCATATACTTAAGATGTCTAATGGTTATAATGAATATGGAGTATTTTGGTTGGCATTTTGGAATTTATGTATATAAATGTATATGTATGTATTGGAAATAGTTATGTTGTTATTGTTAGGTAACTTGGATTATATGTTTAATATTTTAATGGTGGAGAAAATGATATGTTATGTGATATGCTTTGATTGATGCTTGGTTATGGAATGATGATTTGGTAAGCTTGGTGACTAAACATGAAATTGTTTGAATGGTCATTTGATGTTTGATTAGATGATAGTGAAAGTGTCATTTAAGGTCTATTGAAGTGGTATATATATAAGTGCTCTTTTGGTTGTTCTTAAAAGGGTTGAACTTGTTGAGGTGCCTTAAAGGCATATTGGTTAGGTATTAGGTTGAATGTTAAAGTGATATTTTTAACATGTTGAAAATGAATAGGTAAGTATTAAGTTGATGATTTTTATGTTTATAATTGTGTTTAAGAGGTACCATTTGAGCTTAGGTGATTTTGGTATGAAATGAACATTTTAAAGATGGAATTTTACCATTTTGGGGCTTAAGTATCGATATTTTGGCAGTTGATATCGATACTTGACTATATGAATAGTTTTAAAAAAACAAATAGAATGCCAAAACGGTGTCGATATTTATATAAGTATCGATACGTTTCATTACATATTGATACCCAGTAAATAAATATCGATACTAACTCTAAAATTTTGAAATTTTACAATTCAATCTCATTTCATGCTTGAATTTCACAATCAGACTTGTATAAATCTCAATTTACTATATTTTATGGTATATGAATTGTAATTTTATAAAGTGTATATAAGTTTGAATTATTTGATGTAAGTTGCTCTAGCAACGAATGTAACATCATGTTATTCGGATCTGGCGATCGGGTCAGGTAAGGGGTGTTACATTATATCTCATTGCCATCTCTAAACAAGTTGATTGCGAAATTCGAACCAAGCTCTGATATTAGTTTGTTGGGGATCGACCCGTATAAGTAACAAATAAAAACGAAGAGAGAAAAGAAAAATTGGGCATACATATATTTACATGGAAAAATCCCTCCGAAGAGGATAAAAAACCACGAGTAAAGGAGACTTCACTAAAACGGAAAATATCATAAGAGAAGTACAAGATAAAGAAATAAAAATAATCTTGAACCAAGACCTAATTACAAAGCTTTAAAAAATCTCCCCAATACTCTTTATCAAATCTCACATAAGAGATAGGTGCACTTTAGTAATTCGATGGTGTCTACCTAATTCTTTTGAAGTTATGGTAGTTTGCGGTGGGGTTTGGGTGTATTGGTGTTGACGGATTTTGTTTTGTTTTTTCTTTCACTTTCTTTGTTCTTGTCGATTGGTGAGGGTAGGGTAGAATTATTACTTTGGCTCGCTTTTATTTTTTATTCCTCGCTGATGATCGGTGCTAGTGATTTGACGGGAGGGGTCTTGTCAATCTCAGTCGCTGGAAAGGTGTGCGTCAAGTGATCCTCGGGCCTGGTGGAGCTCTGCTTGGTTCTTTAATCTTTCTTTTACCTTTTGAGTTTTGTATTGCTTGTTTTATTTGTTTTGTTACGTACGGCTTTGCATGGCTTTTTCTTGGAAAAATCAGTGGCTTTATTAGTGGGACCCAAGGTGCTCAGAAAATTAATCTTTGGTTGAATTTTCTACGTAACTGTGCATGGTTTTAGGCTTGATTTTTGTTTTGAGTCTATTGCGTTCATTTACATCCTGAGGGTTTCTTAAGGTTCTTTGTCCAGGTTTTGTCCGCATTTTGCTTCTATCGTCTCCGTCGAATTGTGGTGTTTTTTGGTCCTTGTTTTTCTGGCGTTAAGATCTCTCTGATCTTTTCTTGATTGGGAAGCGGGGTGTTTTTGTCCTGTTTCTAGTTGCCCGGTTTCTCTGTTCTATCATTTCGAGTTTTTTTTTTTGTCATTTCTATTTCATTTCCTGTTCTATTTTGTTTCTTTGGTCATATTCCCGATCTAGGCTGGCTTCTGAGTTGGTTCTTGTAGGGTTAGTCTCTATTTTGCTTTTCTTGTTATGTTTTTTCTACGACAGTGTTTTGCTAGGGTTCTCTAGCTTGGCGCTTTGGCTCTTGTGTTGAGGGGGTTCTTTGCACGGTTTTGCTAGCGATGAAAGAACGATCTGAAGGTGATAAGGCTACGATGGCAGACGATATTAATGTACTTCTGGAAAGATTGAAATTTTTGGATGAAGAGTCTGTCCAGGTTATCCGGTCAAAAGACGAGAAAAACTTTCAAGAATTCGAATCTTGGGCTGTGGGTAAAATAATGGCGAAAGAAAAACCAAACAGGGAGGCGATGTATAGGGTGTTCAGATCGTTATGGTTTACCAAAGAGGAGGTAAATTTTGTAGCATTAAACGATGAGGTTGTTATCATTAAGTTTGGTTGCCTGGAGGACAGGAGCAGAATCCTTAATCTTATGCCTTGGCTGTTTGATAACTGTTTATTTTCAATGATGCCTTTTGTTAAAGGAAAGGCCATTGATTCCTACGAGTTCTATATGTCCCCTTTCTGGTTGAGGGTTTTTACCATACCGTTGGAGCTAATGGATCGCCAAACTACTTTAGACGTGGGAAAGGCCATAGGTGAATTGGTGGCGATTGACTGGAAGGATAAAAATGGAGGTTGGATGGAGTTTATTAGGATTAAAGTGAAGGTTAATACCTCAAAACCCTTGAGGAGAGTAGTGAAACTAGTCGGTAGAGAGGGGACTGAAATAATATGTACTTTGAAGTATGAGAGGTTGCCAGACTTTTGTTACTTGTGTGGATTGATTGGACACACCATGAAAACTTGTAAGGACAGGTTCGAAGGTTCTGAGGCAAATAAGTCGAACCTTCAATACGGTAACTGGCTAAGGGCCATGATTGTACCTCCGAACCAAGGGCGGGGAACATGGCGAAATGGGGTAGAAGTGATGTCGTTGAAACCCACAGTGACTGAAGAAAGAGAGGTAAGCAATTCAGATACGAGGAAGGACAGTGGGCAACTAGTCCAAAGGGGCAAAGATAGGGGATGTGAGGAGGAAACTATGTCTACCTCTCCAGTGGAAAGAAGGCTTCATAAATCCATACAGGATGGAATGGGACGTTTTAAAAACAGGAGAAAGAGACAAAGGGAACCGTATGGTGATAATACTGACGAGAGTCTTGTTAAACTTGCTAAGAGGCGACTACTGGATAGTGCTTCACCTTTTAAGGCGGTGGCTGGCGACCAGCCTCGCTAAGAACAATGAAGGCCATTTGCTGGAACTGTCGGGGGGTTGGGAACCCTTCGACAATTCACGAATTGAAGCAATTACTTGTTGCTAATGTTCCCGATGTTGTGTTTTTATATGAAACAAAAATTCAATCTAACTGCCTTTCTCGTATTAGCTCTATGTGCAGAATGGAGGGATGTTTGGCTGTTAGTGCGGAAGGAAAAAGTGGTGGGTTGGCGTTGATGTGGAGAGAGCGGGTGAAGGTTACGATTCAGAATTACGCCAAATACCATGTTGACTCCTTGATTAGTTTGGACGATGGAGGGGTGCTTAGGTTCACGGGCTTTTACGGTCAAGCTGATCCAAACCTAAGAAAACAGTCGTGGGATATGCTTAGAAGGGTGAAAAGTACTGTCAGGGAAGGATGGATTGTTGTAGGAGACTTCAATGCTATTCTCAACGACGCTGAAAAAGAAGGGGGTAGGAGGAAACCGAAAAACTCGATGGATGAGTTTAGTGAGCTGTTGGAGGAGCTGGCTTTGGTTAATGTTAAAACTAGAATTGGCTGGTTCACGTAGAGCAATAACAGGGAGGGGCCTGACCTTGTGAAGGAAAGACTTGACCGTTTCCTTGTTTCTGAGGACGTGATTGAGAAAATGCCTTTCCTTGATACAAAAGTTGTGCGCCAGTCTAAGTCTGATCATGATGTTGTCCTTATAAATACCATTGAGAGCAAGCCAGGGAAGAGATGTGGTGACCCGAAACCTTGGTTTAGATATGATACTTGCTAGGCGAAGGAATAGGAGGCTAAGGACATCATCATTCGTATTTGGTCCAATAAGGAGAGAAACTTTTTGGAAAAAGTTGAGGATGTTCGCGAGAATCTTGGACCCTGGCAATTTCAACGGTATAAAAGAATGTGAGTTAAGATCAATGGACTGGAAAAGAAGATTGGCAACCTGATGGATGGGCCTATTAGTGAGAGATCGACGAGGCTTCTCAAGTTGGCGAGGGGTAAATTGGGTCACTTATACGAGGCAGAGGAAAAATATTGGGCACAAAGGGCCCGCACTCAGTGGCTTAGAGAAGGGGATAGAAACACCCGTTATTTCCATGTACGGGCTACTAGTCGTAAGAAAAAAACAGTATCGAGAGATTAAAAGACTAGTATGGGGCGTGGCACGAAGACAAGAACGAGATTTGCACCGTAGCCTGGAGCTACTTTGACGACCTTTTCAAGTCAACTGTTGAGCCGGACGAGGAGTTTGACTTACACTTTGTTCCTAAGTGCATTACGGACAACATGAACAGGAACCTCAATAGAGAGGTTACCGATGCTGAGATTTTGGCTGCCTTCAATCAAATGGACCCGAGAAAAGCTCGGGGAATTGATGGGCTTCTAGGGAGTTTCTTTAAAGAACACTGGTAGACAGTGGGTGATGATGTTTTAAGGCTTTTCCATGAGACATTGAGGGGCACTAATGATGTTGATCGTATTAATGAAACGCTTTTGGTTATGATTCCTAAAATTGAAAATCCTTGTGAGATGACTAACTTTCATCCTATAAGTTTATGCAGGGTTATTTATAAGATCGTCTCTAAAGTACTTGCGAACTGTACTTGCGAACTGCCTTAAAGAGGTCCTCTCCGTGTGCATTAGCCAGAATCAAAGAGCATTCGTGCCTGGTCGAATGATTCACGATAATGTGCTAATCGCTCATGAGCTCATGCACTACCTCCGCAGCTCTAAAAATGGTCCGAACAAAGGCTGTGTGGTTAAGCTCGACATGAGCAAAGCATATGACCGAGTTGAGTGGTGCTTCCTTGAGAAAGTCTTGCTTAAAATCGGTTTCTCTTGTGATTGGGTTAAGAAATTTATGAGCTGCGTGCGTACGGTCATATATAGAGTCAAGTGTAATATGCGACTAACTGATGTCATTATCCCGGAGAGGGGGCTATGCCAAGGGGACCCTTTTATTCCCTTACCTTTTTCTCTTCTGCATGGATATTTTATCTCGCATGTTACTTAATGCCCAAGAGAATAATAAGATTAAGGGCATCTGCGCAAGTAAGGATGGCCCTAGAATCAACCATCTTTTCTTTGCTGACGATGCTCTCTTGTTTGTCAGGAACCAACGGAGTGAAGTGGAAGTCTTCAATCAAATCTTGGAGAAGTTTGAAAAGATGTTTGGCCAAAGCATCAACTTGGAAAATTCAATGGTGTGCTTCAGCCCCAACACCTCAACTTCCCAAATGGCGACTACGAGTGGCTTGCTCAAAATGAATGTGGTTGATAAGTTGGATGGTTACCTTGGGCTTCCTATTCCTGTTGGTAAAAAGAAACGCAATGCCTTTAAGAGTATTCTGGACCGCACGGCTTGTAGAATCAACAGCTGGTCAAAACGGCTTCTTTCGTATGGAAGCAAGGAGATCTTCTTAAAGGCAGTTATTCAATCGATCCCTACGTATGCCTTCTCTGTTTTTTTTGGCTCCTAAAGGGGTGCTTGAAGAGATCTAGGCTATGATGAGTCGGGTGTGGTGGGGGTGGAGAAAATAACAGGGGATGGAAGATGTTGGCGTGGGATCGGCTGTGTTATCCCAAAGGCATGGGGGGCCTTGGCTTTAGGGATCTACGACTTTTCAATGTGGTGCTTTTGGGAAGGGAAGTGTGGCGCCTCATCAACTGTAAGGATACCCTATGTTATAGGGTCCTTAGATCGAAATATTTTCCAGATAAGGATGTTTTTCACTCCAAAAAGATTGATAAGGCTTCCTTTACGTGGCAGAGCATAGCTAAGGCTATTAGCATCCTACATGAGGGCTTCGGATGGAATGTGGGAAATGGTCAAAGAATTAATATTTGGACCGACAATTGGGGCTTTGAAGGGCTGCCTGGCTTGTCTATCAATATGGAGAGAAGGTTAGTCAAAGAGAATAAGGTGATGGAGCTTTTTAATGAGGGCAGGGACGGATGGAACGGAAACAGGATATTGGAGCTTTATGGTGAAAATATGAGGGATCAAATTTGTAAATTGCCCATTCTCCATAATAGCCATGACGACCAACGTATCTGGTTCCATAACCCTAATGGGTTCTTCTGTTCTAAATCGGCATATTCTTGGTTGATTCTAAAGCAGATTGGGTATGGCCCTCACAGGATTTTATGGAGATTAATATAGAAGTTAAATACTCTTCCAAAAATACGTATTTTCTGCTGGAGACTGGGGCATGAGATTCTCCCCACATACGACAAAATTGCCAGCAAACGCAGTAGCTTTAATAATACCTGCCCGAGATGTGGGAATGATAAAGAGACTCTCATCCATACATTGAAGGATTGCTCGAAGGCAAGGGCGGTACTAGAGTACAGGGGTTTCAACAGCAAATTGCTTGATGGTAAGTTCTCTCGTTGTATTGATTGGATCGAAGAGTTGGCTCGTGAACTGGACAAAATGGCAGTCGCTGACTTCATCACAGTTCTCTGGAACATTTGGAACAGCAGGAATAATAGTATCTTTCGGGGGCAGAGGAAGACGCCAAAGCCACTTGGGAGAGAGCTGCATCTTTAAGCCAGGACTTCAGGATTTTTAACTTGGTTGAGAGGCCACTGCTGCCGAGAACGAGAGTGGAAAAAGGGTGGAAAAAGCCTGCGCCGGGGGTGGTAAAAATTAACTTCGACGCCACTATTTCTGGCAACCAAATGTGGTTCAGGTTTGTGGCTAGGGATGTTGATGGCTTTGTGCTCGGGGGTCGAACGGGAACTCTGAACAAAGTTATGAACGTGGAATGGGCGGAGATGCAAGCTATGGAAGAAAGCATTAAGTACGCGCGGATGAATGGATGGGACAGAGTGGAGTTAGAATCGGATTGCGCCAGCTTGGTCAACCGTTTCCACAAAAGAGACGTTGACTTAACAACTATGGGCCACTGCATGCAGAATTTACATGAGCAGACTGATGCTTTTAATTTTTTTAATTTTAAGTGGGCTCTCAGATGTTGTAATAGACTAGCGGATCAGCCGTGTAAGTTGGCTAAGAATAAAAATTGTATCATGGATTTTAATGTAGATTATCTGATGATATCCATGAGTTAATTTTGAAAGATGCAATAAATTGACTTGATCGTTTGGGTCGTTTTATCAAAAAAAAAATCTCACATAAGAGATATTCTATTAACTCTCTAAATAGGATTACACAAGCCATTTAAATAGGTTAATATTAAAGTCCTAATATGACTAAAATATTCCTAGATTAATCAGAGTTCAATTGGGAAAAGATAGCAAAATTTAACTGGGAGAAGAAACTCGGTATTTGTGGAAACACGTTGCCAATTCGCCACGTTAAGATTCGCCTTGTCGCAACATCATCTCTGCTTTGCCGTTTCAGACATTGTCGCGTCGTCCCGACGCTCCTCATCATGACATTGAGACGATGGGCCTGTTTTGGGCCTTCTTCGTTTGCTCGTCAATCATCTTTCTAAGTGCCTACAAAGAGTCCGATAAATGCGAGGTACACCTCAGAGTCTAAGCACTTTGTTGTTGCAGAAGCTACAAATTTGGTAGGTATTAATTTATTATTGTTAAAGCTATCTAAAGATGGAATTGGCAGGCTTTAGCCACTATTTCTTTTGCTTTTTATCTTTCATGTTTTATTTTATGATTCATGTTTGATATTGGTGGTTATTCTTTTTAACAATCTTATTTTTAAGATTCGAACACATTACCTTACCATTGCACTTTAATATTTGCTGGTACGGTTCATTTGTTTGTGATCTAATTTTTTTCGTATCTAATCTTGAATATTTAATCATAAAAAAGATCAATGATTTGAAAGTTCGAATCCAAATTAACTCAGCTCAAAATGATAATAACATGGAATGATTTGAATTTGAAGGAAAAAAATAAATTACCTCGAACCAAAATTAATTCCAACACGAAATTGCTTGAACTCGAAGTATCTAAAACTGAAAAAGATCAAAAATCCTAATGACCCCATTCAAAAATTGAATTTTGAATTGGAATTACTGGTTCAAAACAACTCAAACTTATAGTTACTTAAATCTAAAATGATACAACTTACTTAAAATTAAATCAATCTCAATTCTAGTTTAAGCAGGATGAAAGCACAAATATAATTCCTTTATTCTTTGGATTAATGTGATCAACACTAAAACTACATCATCAAGAACACTAACTACCAGAGTATTAATTGTAAACTTCAAGACAAATATAAATTACTAGTTACTCTTCAATCTTCAAAGTTGGCTTCAATGAAAGCTTCCCTAAAATCTTTGTTGAAGAATATTAGAAAAAACACAAAGAAACAATTAAATTGAATCACCATTCAAGCGAATCATGTTAATAATGGAAAGCGAAATAGCAGACAACATGAAGGCATCGTTGTTCCTCTTCGTCAATGGCGAAACCGCGCCTTCTTTTTCTTTGAACCCATCTTCACAAGTTGTAGTAGCATCGATCACCGAACTCACACCAATGTTAGCATCGTCGTAGTGCTTGGCCTTGTAATCTTGGAGGGCCTGTTTGGTTGTAGGGATAGCATCGGAATAAAGATCAAAGCAATCGTGCAAGCATGATCTGACAAAAGGGTCCATCTTTTTTTGGTTCTTCAACAGTTCCTTAATATGAGACCTTGTGTTGGTTACGTTGCGGCCGAGTAGGGTGATGGAAATCTTGCCGAGTTGGCGAAGGTCGTTGGCGCAGTGGCTGTGGGGAGCTGCTTGAAGAGAGGTGACGCAGAAATTGTAGCTGAGGTTTGGGTCGCTTTGGGCGCATTTCTTGCAGGTCTTGCGTATGAGACTTTCATTGGTGGCGGTTAAGCCATGGGAGGTTGAAATGGAAACAAAGAAGAAGAAAATGCAGAGAAAGAGAGGGATGACAAAGGAAGAAGACAAGGTTTGCCTCATATTTGTTTATTAGGTTTGGTCGTAAGGTTTTGTAATCTTTGTTGCTGTTGGTCTTGGACATTATGATACATATATAGCGAAGGGTGCATAATTATGTATTAATTTGGAATGTCAGATTTTATTAATTTTTAAAAAAAAAAAATCTATCTTGTACTGGAATGAAATTTGAAATTTAATTTATTATATTTTAAAATAATAAAGTTATTTGCTCGCCACGTAATTATACCAACTTCAAAAGAAATCATTATAAACTTGTAAGCAAATTTTGACAAAAATAAATACTAATGACGACAACAATTGAATTTAAATAAAATATAAGAGAGTGTAACTTGTAACTTTTTAAATGGTTGAATAAAATCTCCAACTAAATATTCTTTTGTATATAATATTTAAACTAACCATAATTCATTATCTTTAAAATAGAAAATATTACACGCTTATATGTCTGAAGTTAACAACCATGTTTAGATAACTATATAATTTAATTTATATTTGATTTTTAATAATTACCTTTAATTAAAAACATGGGTAAAAAGAAAATAGATGTATTTGGGTGGAGTAGCAGTGAATTTACATCTACATTACTTGTAAAATGGTTTCTAATACATGCTTTTGCTGGCTTCGCAAAAATGGTTACTGAAGATTAAAGAATGAGATTGCTCCAAATTATGTAAGTAGCCGCCCCCAATTATTACAAATCAATCCCACCTTTGCTTACAAGTAAATCCATATTGCTTTTCTTCACAATTTCTTCCACTACTATTGCAACTACGGACTTGACGGAGGCTCATCAAGATTCATCATATTCACGCTCAAATCTTGTGTTAAATTGGCCAAGTGATCCGTTCCCTTAACCAAAAATGTGTCCAACTTCTGCTACTCACCCTTCACTGATTAAAGTCTAAACAATCTTTAATTGGGTGATAATTCTCACGGAATCTTTTCAAAAACTGAACCACTAGTAATGCATAAGTTCGACGATCAGCGCAACGACTTCGCAAGGCATAATCCCATTCGGATCCCCAATGTTCCATTCTGTCAATCCAATTTTCAGCATAAAATCCCCAACCCAATTCATTGTCTCGTCTTGTAATAACCCTCCAGCAGAAGCCAAAAGCGGAGTCAGATTTAACTGCTCCATCAATATTCAAAATGCAAATTCCTGCATGGCATCGTTTCTGACCGAGTTCATAGCTTTGCTGATGTCACTTGCAAATTTCTGAGCATAGCTTAAGATTTGCACCACAGAGTAGGTATGACCTTGCATAATAAACTTATTTAGACACTTCCACAAGCTCTACAAGGCAGTTACAAACAAGACACCCCAAGGCAAGAAAAAGTTTGCTAACTGCATCTTACCACAATTTTGCTGCAACCTGCAGTGAGGAAAACTCTCGTTGTCGTTGTTCAACCGGGAGAGCCAGCCAAAGTTCTTTCGCTGCCAAACACTCGCAGAAAATAGGGTCTACGGACTCCACTTCTGCCCCACACATTGTGCAAGCTGCATTATCAATCATCGACTTCCGGAACCAAAACTGGCTCATATTCAAACGATTCAAGAAAACCAACCACAGAAGAATCTAACACGTTCCGTACAAGTCAGCTGCCATATCCAATCGACTCGCATTTCCATATCCAATTGAGTCGCCTGTTTTGCGAGCATGGCATAAGCCGACCCACAGAAAATTTTCCATCGCTTTCAAAACCTCAGCAACAAGTATCTTGAACGTGCTGATGATCATGAACCGAACGATCTCCAATCAGGCCCGCGACTCCCATTGACCCTCACTGTTAACATAGTCCGCCACTCTATCGGCTCTTATCTCAGGTGCCCAAAATAAAGAATCTAATAAAAAAACTCAGGTGCCAAAAATTCTTATGTTTGAAGTTAGTAAAACACTTG
This sequence comes from Gossypium australe, assembly GCA_005393395.2. Taxonomy (NCBI): domain Eukaryota; kingdom Viridiplantae; phylum Streptophyta; class Magnoliopsida; order Malvales; family Malvaceae; genus Gossypium; species Gossypium australe. The sequence goes on along the minus strand of CM016616.1, from coordinate 117,360,925 downwards.
CAAGAAAGTCGAAATTAATTTTTTTATCTTTTGGGTACAGAAATGAAATGCCAAAGTTTTTAAGAATTTACATGACCAATCACTTGTAGAACATAGAGATGCACAACGTTTCAATTCATTTGTTAGAACAGGAAAATATCTTCCAGAATTTGTTGAAAAATCAATAGAATCAAAATAGTTGATGGATTTCACAACTCACATGGAGTCAAATTTTTAATGATTTCATATTTTTCCCCCAAAGATTTTATGAAGGCATGTTTAAGAACACCAAGCTTTCTTAACATTTAAACAATTATTATCATCTCCAATAGGTTACTAACATAAATGTAGCTGCAACTGAAGAACAATATAATTGCAAATAAAAACCGCTAAATTCTGAAATACAATTGATTCTTCATCTTAAAACAAAAGACCAGAAAAAACTTCAATCAACTTCAGCTAACAAGTCACTCTCTTTACAAAACACATGCCTAGTATCTGTTCCCAAATCCACCTGCAAGCAACACAATAGCATTTTAGAACCCTAATGTGCAGTGCACCCAACTTTTTGAAATATAACATTACTATTATGTTAGTCAAAGAAACCTACGGCCGATGAATGAACCAGAGATTATGCCTAAAAAACCATTCATCGCTATAACAGATACCATCATAGTTGGTCACAGTCTTACTGCTAAACTTGCAAGTTACCAGAATTTATTTTCTAACTAGGCTGAATGTCGACATATAAGACATATTTTGTCAAAAAGGAATGCTAACTAACCTCATAAGCATTTATATCCGAGAAAAGAACCTGCATAAGCATAGGAATTCTTTTAGATTGTATTAGAAGAATAACTACATACGAAAATGGCAGCATTTTGGCAGGCATCACTTTGCATGAGATTGCTCAGAAAATTCCTGAACTCGTTTACCTTCTTTCCGGTTTCCACGTTTCCTACTTCAGCACCGACCGAAACTATCTGAAGTTGAAATCACAAAATAAATTAAGACATCTCAAGCATTCATTTGAAAAGGGGAAAAAGATATTTAACAAATTGTCAACATACCTCCCCCATCAGGTACCTCTCAAACTTGACAGCTGATTTGGGCAACAAAACTCCACCAGCTGATTTCTGTGGTATAAAAATTGCAATTCATTTGCTCAACAATTGGCAACAATAGGGGGACAAAACAGAAGATATTCATCACTTGAGACTAACACAAAGTAGACAATCTGTCAAAGAGAGCCTAATGTTTTACAAGTTTATACACCACAGCCTAGAAATGTGCATTCATCCACCAATAGGTCATCATGTAAATATACTTCTATGCTTAAAGTGCTTCACTGAGTTAATGTCAAGAGTTAACAAGATACAAACTCACTTAATGAAACTACTTAACAATCTAAATATATAGTAGCAAAACCAACATCAATTAAGAATAGCAAAGTTATGTAACTCAATTTTCATATAAACTCAGAGAACAGGAAGCAAACAATTCTCATAGTTGCATTTAAAGGAACAAGCTTGAAACTAAAGAAACCCGGATTTGGGATAACCCAACCAGTTAGAACAAGCAACTTCAGTACTAACAGAAATGGATAAGTAACCAATATATACCTCGGGTAATTGTTGGAGACGGATAAGAACTCTGTCAGCTTGAGGAACAACCTGAAAAAATATGTAAATTTAGAACATGTGTTTACAAATACAAATTAAATCGTCTTTAGCTAACTCAGATTATGAAATTAAACAAAAATACCTTGGTGGGTTCCCATTTAGTGGCCACAGCATTGATTCTAAGTGAATTTCTTCGAGTCCCTGCTTGAAACCCAAATTACAAAGAGAAACCGATTAGGAAAAAAAAAATCTAAACAATACAAAGGGAGAGACTTTGTAGAAAGGAGAGCCTAAGGCTAAGGCTAACGTAAACTAACCGAGAAGTTTGTGGGTTGAAAGAGAAGGGAAGGTAGGCTTGTTTGAAGTGAAGGTTTTGGGTAGTGCCAAAAATGTAGACGCCATGGATAAGAAAGCTGCTTTGAATCGACGACAGAATCAAAGTAAGGGAGCGTTTGGCTACACAAACCAACTAAATCTAAAGCCCTGATTTGCTTCTTAGGGTTTTATAAGCTTACATGTCATGTTTTCGTCACATCATCCATGCCTGACCCAAGTTCCAGAGACTTCCTCACTTTTTTTTTACCTTGACGAACAAATATTAGGGTTGTTTTGCAATGTTTAAAAAAAATACTCGGTTCCAAAAAATTTTTTAGAAAAAAATTATGCTAAATAAATTATTTTTTTACTGAAATTTTTAATTTTTTAGAAGTGTTTGAATTTTAAAATAAAGAAGCTAAAATTTAGTTTTTTCTCTCCTAAAAGTATTTTTAGTATTTAATTAATTTTTTACTCCTCTAATAATATAGTATTTTTCCCCTTTCTCTTGGTGCTTAATTATAAATGTATTAAAATTATTAATTAAAAATAAAAAAATATTTTTTAAAATATTAATTACAAATATTTAATGGTTATATTTAAATATTTAAAATATAGTTTATATATTCTAATTAAATTTTATAAATAATTAATATTTATTGCTTAAAATATTTAAAATTTATATTTCATATATTAAAATTTTAACAGTAAGTTATAATAATTTTTTTATATTTTTACTAAAATATAATAATATTAACTAATTTAAATATTATTTAAATGCATATTTGTTACTTGATAATAACATGTTTAAAATGAACATTTTATTTCTCAAAAGCACTTTTTGGCAACAATGCTAAACACTCAAATTTTAAAGCAAACTTTTCAAAAACACTTCTCAAAAGCACTTTTCCACAACTCTTTTCAAAAGCACTTTTCAAAAG
>CM016616.1:117273600-117355980 GCA_005393395.2 Gossypium australe | reverse complement strand
TCTTTTTTTTAAAAAATCTAAAAATTAGAAATTCAAATCTTTTTAAATAAAATAATTTATTTTCATAATTTTTAAATTTATAATTTTTATTTGATTTTTTTGGAAAAATTTTAAACTTTGTCATAATTCTATAACTATTTGCGAAATGAAATATAAAATAAAATAACCGCATGTTAACAATGAAAGATAGAGGCCATTTATTTTAAATAAAATACTACGGTTAATTTGAATAAAAGTAAAAAATTAAGGGTTAAATTTATTATTATATTTATGTATAAAACTTCTAAATAAACATTTAATGATAAATTTTTTATATAAAAATTATTTTATTTATTCATTCTAATTCAATTATTATTTAATAAAAATTAGAATATAATCTAAAATATTATATTTACTAGTAGGATGTGACACATAAAGATATGGTGAGTCGCAGCTAATAAAACGTAATAAAAGCTAAAAAGGCAAAAAAGGTGGTTGGGTTCACATGAGTTAAGCCTAGGCGTCACATTCTCCTTGCCTTTGGTCCTCCATTGCATCCAGTCCAATTTATATGATATTTAAATATACTTATATCTACTTTTACTTCTTTCTCGCTAGGATTTTGGAAATTATCCATCCTTCCATCTTAATATCTTTAATAAAAATCAGTTTCCAAAAAACACTACTCAATCTCTCTTTTTGATTTTTTCACTTATCCAAAAAAATAATATTTTATCTTTCTTTATTACAATGTAGGTTAAATTAATTTTTATTTGTTTTATGGTCTATGCATAGTTCTATTCGAACTAGGGTGGTATTTATATTGAAAAATAATTAGTCTGCGGATATGATAAATCAACTTTATTTAACGTTTATTTAATAACAGTTCAAACGAAAATAGGCCATCTAAAAAAAAAAGAGTAGAAAAGAATCAACACAATCAATCTTTATTAACGCAATTTAGATATAACAGTCCTACGTCTACGGAGCCTCGCCTAGTGAATGATTTTATCAACAATCGTCTGAATCACATATTGGCCCAATCCACCTTTACACAAAGAAGAAATCATAGTCCCAATACCTCACAATACAATCAATAAACTCTCTAAAGAATACCTCGCAATATAATCAATAAACTCTTTAAAGATTACCTAAAAGAGTGTCACAAAATAACCACAAGAAACCACAATAAAATTGTCGACAAAGACACTCCAAAAGCTGCTCTTGATGTGTGGCCCAAAACAACATATTTATAGGCCTCTTCAAGTGGTCAATCAACAATGTTTTGGTAGGCTTTGAACTCCTATTTAAAAGTTGACATTATCCCATTAATTATATTGAATATTTATTACATAAAAGTATTCATAAATCAGTCTTCTGACTACTTCAAAACTCTCTTGAATAGATATGATATTTATCTCTAAAAATTAACATTTTAATAATAAGACTTTCATACTTATCCAACCACCTCAAGCAATTTAGTAAGGAGTCTTAATACCTTAGTCGACCCATGCTTCTAATTTTGTCAAATATGCCACATTCAAGTGGACTGAACTTAGCACAAACGAAACCTATTGAAGGCCCAAGTTAATAGCATAAGTAGAGAAACAAATTCGTTATAATAGGACATGGAACGAGCAGCAGCAACTTTCTCAACAATCTCCGCTTTGGCATTTTTGGCAAAACCCTGTAGCAAATAGGTAAACCACAATCCAAACAAGCCACATAACAAGGGAATTAGAATATGCCTCTGTAACAGCCCAATTTTAGTGAAATCGGAACAGTGGTTTCAGGGCCACAAATCCGAGTCAAAAATAAAATTTATTTTAATTTTATTACATGGTCCCTATTATGTTAGAAATGTCATGTGAAAATTTTGATAAGAAAATTTTATCGATTAAGTGCTTAATTACGGGATGGACTAAATTGCATAAAATGAAAAAGTTGAATTCTAGTAGCTAGAAGGATGAAATAGCTATGAAATTCAAAACTTGAGGTCCTTATATGGTAATTAGACCATTAAAGAAAAGTACGTAGATATTTTGGTGACTCATCCATGAAAATTTAGAAAAAGGGCAAGGACTAAATTAGAAATTGAAATAATTTAATTAATTAAAAGATGATAAAAGAATTATCATCTTATTTTATATCATCTTCAACCCCAAAATACATGGAAACCCTAGGAGAGAGAGAAGAAACTTTCTTGGCTTAATTGGGTAAGTTTTCTTGTCCCATTTTTAGTAATTTTGATATTTTTGAAACTAGGATAGCTTAATCTATCTATTTGGGGGATCAATTTGAAAAGTTATCAAAGTATGGAAATTAGGTCATGGATGAATATGCTGAAAATTTGAAATTTATGGTAGAAAATGAAAGGTTGTTGATAAATAAACAACTTTTACAAAGAAATTTTTGATGAAAACATGATTTAAGTACTAAAATGTAAAGCTATAAAAAATTGAAGAAAACATCTGAATTTTATAGACTATATGTGCTGTAAAATTTATAGTGAAATTTTGGTTAGGCTTGGAATAGGGAGTAAATTGCATAAATTTTATTTTCTGAGCCTAGGGACGAAATTGGAATTTATGGAAAAGTTAGGGGCAAAATAGTAATTTTGCCTAGTATGTAAATTGAGTCCACTTGAATATGAAATGTGATAAATTGATGAATAAATTCATTTATATAGATTCGGACAACACAAATTCGAGGCTAGACCGAGGAAAAGAAATAGTTTCAGATTAGTAGATTTTTAAACGCGAACAAGTGTCGAGGTAAGTTCGTGTAACTTAATCGAGCAAGTAAATATGTTAAATTGAATGTTGTGTTTTTATGGAATGTGACTTATATTGATGTGCATTATTTGATTTCTATAATGAAGAATTGAATACATGATTGAAACGGTGAAAAAGGGTTAAGTTCAGTTTGAATATTGAATTCCGATGAATATATGTGCTTTCCTGAAATGAATAAGGTCCTGCATTTGTTGCTGACAGGATTTGACTCGGATGTGTAATCCTATTGACCTCGTTATAGAAAGGATTTATCCTAGACGGGTAATTCTGATATAATCCCTCTCGAGCATATGTTACAATTAGGATTTAACCTAGACTGGTAATCCTAATTGAGCACTTCTGAGCATACTTTACATAAAGGACCTAGACTGGTAATCCTATTATATGATATGTGGCTCGAGAGTGTGTTCTTTGATTTGGTGCCCTAGTGGGTACTCTTGAATAAGAATTGACGGTTATTGAATTGTGCACCTTGAGTGTACTACTTGAGTATCCATCGAAATTTTAATGATTCAACGGACATAACTCTTGGCATGATAAGAGAATTATGGGATGAAATGATTAATGTCTTGAAGGAATATGGTATGATGAGCTCATCTATGCTTATTTGATGTATGTGTGAACACTTATGTAACTAACTTGTTTGATTGAGTGTATATGTTTAGGTAAATTTGCCAAATTGGTGAAAAGCATGTTATTGAATGCTTATTGTTAAATAACATAATTTGGTAAGGTTTAATTCCTGTTATACGAACTTACTAAGCATGTAATGCTTACTTAGTTTTAATTTTCCTATTTTATAGTACTCAGAAGCTCGCGAAGGTTGGAGATTAGAGGAGCATCATCATACTATCTACTATTTTATTTTGGGTATATATAGTAAAACCATTTTGGTATAATGGCATGTATAGGATAACTTGGCCATTAGTGGCTTGAAAATGATGCTTGTAATCTAGCCATTGGAATGGCTAGTAATGGTTTGTTTTGATATACTTCTAATGTCATACTATGGTAGCTACATATATGTTAAGTAGTTGATCAAATTATGTCTAACATATGGACTAAACCAAGGAAAAACTATAAACACGTATGCATGCAATGATATGCCATGTTGAATGATAGAGTTTGTTTAATTTGTTTGCTTGAAATGGTTGGTATTTGGATGTGAGTTTTAGGGCAGGTCATTGGTATTGATTTTGGGTGAGAAATGAAGCTAGAAATGGCTTTATTTCGTCTACACGGGCAGGCACACGGGCGTGTGTCTAGACCGTGTGTAACACACTGTAACACCCCTAACCCGTATTCACCGTCAGAATAGGGTTACAAGGTATTACCAATCAATACACATAATTTAACATATAATACTTATACATTTATGCATTCATACTCAAATACCATTCAACACAATCATATTGTCCCTTATAAGGGCCTATGAGGCCTTAAACATGCTTTAGAAGTGGTTCGGGACTGAACCTATAACATACGAAATTATTGGAAAACTTAGAAATTTTTCATTCATTCAGGGGTCATACGCCCGTGTGAATAGGCCGTGTGCCTCACACGGCTTCAAACACACCCGTGTCACAGACTGTGTGGAAACAGGGCATACATACTGACTTGGGTCATACGGCTGTGTAGTATGACCATGTGTCGCACACGGCTGAGACACACACTCGTGTCTCTGCCCGTGCAGACAAAAATAGGCCATTTGCAAGGCCAATTTGCCACCCTTACTCATGCTCACCTAAACAACCAAAATGGTACCATTTCATCACACAACTAAGCAGCCAAAATCATCATTCAAATGCACAAATCATACCATATCCATTTCAACCAAATTCATTACTCAATTCAATACCAAATACCTATTCAAATACTTATCTATTCAACTTCTAAAATCATACTTCACCAAAGCATTTCTCAAGCATTAAACTCCATAAATCAATTTAACGATTTGCAACTATAAAACCATAACCATTTTCATACTAAACATACCAAAATAAGTCATCACTTATGGCTATATATACAACCAAAACATATGCATTTACAAGCCATTTCTAATAGCTAAACACACAACCATGTTAACATCATTTTCAAGCCAACTCTCATGGCTATATTCACAACCAAAATACCACAAGTAGCCTATACATGCCATATACCATATATACACAACTCAAAAGTACCAAATAGATGTCTGATAGTGTGATGATGTTCCTGACGACTCCCGGATCCGAGCTAGCCTTGATTCACTATAAAACAGAGAAAAATAACAAAAAGTAAGCTTCATAGCTTAGTAAGCTCGTATGTGAATAACTTAATTCATCATATAAATACATATCAACCAATTATACATAACATCACTATATACACATTAACTACAAACCTTTCTCATGTCTCAAAACATGATCAAATACCATCTCATCGAACTTTCTCTATTTAATACTCAAATAGGTTCTGTACGTACCCGTATCGCCTCATACTAACCTCTTTCTCAACCACATCATTCATTTACCCGTTGAACCATTCGAAATAGAATTCGGATACTCAAGGATCTCAATCGATAAGTACCTATACCATGGCCCGTAGCCAAATCAAGGTATCACTCGCACCCGTAGTGCCAATATCGTGGCCCGAAGCCAACACATCCAATATGCATGGCCCGAAGCCAAATCTGTATTTCATCTTTTAACATATCATCAGTATCCAAAATCTATTCCTAAGGTTCAACCGGGACTTTTAGCTTGTCGATTCTATCTTCGAATATATCCGTAGAATCATATTTACAGTTCATACATTAATAAAAATCTCATAATCACAGTTTAGGCAATATCAAAGCATTTATCATACATTTATAAAGAAATCGTCACATATGAACTTACCTCAAGTACGAAAACGACGAAATGAGTCAATTACTCTATAATCTTGCCTTTCCCCCGATCTAATTCTGGATTCCTTTTTTCTTGATTTAAATATATTCAAAATTAACTTCTTTAATCAACCACTCATTCAAATTAGCCCAAAACATACATTTAGGCCTATTTGCACTTTAGCCCCTAAACTTTCACATTTAATCAATTTAGTCCCTCTTTCACAAATACACAATATTCACATAATTTCTTTAAACCAGAGCTTGGCTCCCTAGCAGCCTAAAACTTTTATTTATTTCACATTTCAACCACTCAATTTACACATTTCACAATTTAATCCCTATTATGCATTTTTATCAAAAATCACATTACAAAACATGAAAATCTATCATCAAACTTTCATATTTCAACCTTAAACATCAAAGAACTCATAAATTCAATAATGGCAACTCTCAAAATCTTTAACAGTTTCTAAATGTAAGGTACAGGCTAGCTAGAATACGAAGCAATGATCTCAAAAACATAAAAATCATCAAAAATGAACAAAAAATCGTACCATAATTGCTTGAATTAGCCTAGCCAAATGAAAACCTAAAGCTTTGGCTTTTCTTCTCTTAATATTCGGCCAAGGAAGATGATAAAAGAATAATTTTGATTTTGTTTTACTTATTATAACTTAATTAATCAATTTACTAATATAATTATAAACATATAATGGATGTCCGTTAACCTTTAAAATGATCCAATTACCATTGAAGGCCATCATATTAAAAAGCCAAAGCAATTTGACACGTTTAACTAATAGAATGCAACTTTTGCATTTTACGCAATTTAGCCCTTTTTTCTCAAATTGATCAATTAAACGATAAAATTAGCTCACGAAATTTTCACACATATCAAACAACATGCTGTAAACACATAAAATAATATTAAAATAATTTTCTGACATCGAATTTTTGGTTCTGAAACAATTGTTTCTATTTAGCTAAAATCGAGCTGTTACAACTCTCCCCCCTTAGGGATTTTCGTCCCTGAAAATCTTAGCAGTGAATAGGTTCGGGTATTGTTTTCTCATAGCATCCTCGAGTTCCCACATAGCTTCTTCAACCCTGTGTCTATGCCATAATACTTTCACTAATGCAATTTTCTTATTTCTTAGCTCTTTGATCTCACGAGCTAAAATTTGAACCGGTTTTTTAGCATATGACATATCAGACTGAATTTAAACCTCTGTTGGGGAAATGATATGTGAAGGATCGGATCGGTATCGTCGAAGCATTGATACATGAAATACATTATGTATTTTCTCTAACTCAGACGGTAAAGATAGTCGTTACGCCACTAGGCCAACTCGCTCGATAATCACGTACGGTTCGATGAATCGCGGACTCAATTTCCCTTTTCTACCAAATCTAAGTATTTCCTTCCTCGGTGAGACTTTTAGAATTACTTTATCTCTAATCTAAAACTCAATATCTTTCTGTTTCAAGTCTGCGTACGATTTCTGTCGATCTGACGCTGCTTCAAACTATTACGAATTACTTTCACTTTTTCTTTAGTCTCTCTGATCAGATCAAACCCGTAAATTTTATTCTCACTAAGCTCAGTCCAGTACAACGGTGTTCGACATTTACGACAATATAAAGCTTCTAACGGTGCCATCTTTATACTTGATTAAAAGCTATTATTATAAGCAAATTCAATCAGTGGTAGATATTTCTCCCAACTACCTTCAAACTCAAGAATGCAACATCGTAACATATCCTCAAGTATTTGAATAACTAGTTCAAACTAACCATCCGTTTGCAGGTGAAATGCAGTGCTAAAATACAGCTTTGTACCTAAAGCTTCTTGCAATTTCTTCCAAAATCGCGAAGTGAATCTCGGATCTCTATTCGAAATAATAGATAGTGGCATTCCGTGCAATCGAACAATCTCTGAGATATACAACTAAGCTAATTTATCTAGTGAGAAATCTATTCGTTCCGGAATAAAATTAGCTGATTTCGTTAATCTATCAACAACAACCTAGATCGCATCTTTCTTTTTTGGAGATAAGGGCAAACCCGATACAAAGTCCATTGTTACTCTATCCCACTTCCACTCGGGAATCATAATAGGCTGTAATAAACTTGACAGCACTTGATGTTCAGCTTTGACTTGCTGACAAATCAAACATTTTGAAACAAATTCTGAGATATCTCGTTTCATGTCGTGCCACCAATAAAGCTGTTTCAAATCGTTATACATTTCTGTGCTTCCTAGATGTACTGATAAACAACTACTGTGTGCTTCGTTTAGAATTTTCTAAATAAGCTCAGGATTTCTCGGTACGTAAATTCTACCTCGAAACGTCAAACATTCATCGGGCTCTATTCGAAACTCTGAATCAGAAGTCAACTCACACTGAGTTAGTTTTTCTTGCAATTCATTACCAAATTTTTGAGCCTCGCAAACCTGCTGTAGAAATAGCTGTCTCGCTTTCAACTCGGCTACTATCGAACCGTCGTTAGACAAGGCTAATTGTGTGTTCAAAGCATGTAAAGCAAATAAGGATTTTTGGCTCAAAGCATCAGCAAATACGTTCGCTTTCCTCGGATGATAATCAATCACTAATTCATAGTCTTTTAGCAATTCTAACCATCTCCATTGTCGTAAATTCAAATCCTTCTAAGTCATCAGATATTTCAAGCTTTTATGGTTGGTAAAAATATGGCATTTCTCACCAAACAAGTAATGGCGCCAAATTTTCAATGCAAACACTATCGCGGCTAATTGAAGATCGTGCGTCGGATAATTCTTTTCATGTGGCTTCAACTGTCTCGAGGCACAAGCTACAACTTTGCCTTCCTACATCAAAACACAACCTAGGCCATTTAACGATGCATCACTGTAAACTACGAATTTTTTACCCGATTCAGGCTGAACTAACACTGGTGCTTCAGTTAATAATGTTTTCAACTACTCGAAGCTCTGTTGACACTTTTCTGACCATTCAAATTTAACATCTTTTTGAACCAATCTTGTCATCGGAGTTGCAATCATCGAGAAACCTTTCACAAATCGTTTATAATAGTCGGCTAGTCCTAGAAAACTACAGACTTTGGATACATTTCTCACAGGTTTCCAATCTATAATCGCAGAAATTTTGCTCGGGTCAACTCGGATACCTTCGGCTGAAATTATATGTCCCAAAAAACCAACGTCTCGTAGCCAAAACTCACATTTGCTGAATTTTGCAAACAACTGTTTATCTCTCAAAGTTTGTAACACGATTCTCAAATGCTCGGCATGCTCAAATTCATCATGAGAGTAGATCAAAATGTCATCAATAAACACAACTACAAATTGATCTAAATACGGCCTGAAAATCTTGTTCATCAAGTCGATAAAAATAGAAGGTGCATTTGTTAGTCCAAAAGGCATAACAAGAAATTCGTAGTGTCTGTACCTTGTTCTAAATGCAGTCTTTGGAACATCAGAGTCTTTAACTAGCAACTGGTAATAACCCGATCTCAAATCAATTTTTGAAAACACCGTTGCCCCTTTTAACTGATCAAACAAATCATCTATTCGTGGCAGAGGGTATTTATTCTTGATCGTCACTTTGTTGATGTAACAGCCCGATTTTGACCCTAATCGAAAAAGTGGTTTTGGGACCACAAATCCAAGTCTGAAAAATATTTTAAAATTATTTTTCGTGTTTATTATGTGTGAATTTGTTTTAAATTTTCGTGACTTAATTTTGTTGTTTAGGTACCCGATTAAATAAAAGGACTTAATCGCGTAAAACGTAAAAGTTACAAATTAAAGTGTAGAGTGCTTATTTGATAGTGGCTTTTTAATATGGGGTCCTTAAAGGGCAATTAGCCCATTTTAAAAGATAGTGGACGGCTATGGTCTTAAATGACCTTAAAATATATGTTAAAATTATTTAAGTTAAAAGGTTAAAATAGTAAATTAATTATAACTTATAATATATGTTATAATAAAAAAACAAAAGCATGGTTGTCATCTTTTTCTTAGCCGAAACTTAGCAAAGAGAGAAAGAAATAAAAACCTAAGTTATATTCGGTCAATTGGAGCTTGATTCAAGGTGAGTTTTAGCTCGATTTTTGATAATTTTTATGTTTTTGAGATCGTTGCTTTGAATACTATCTGACCCATGTCTTAATTTTTTATTGTGATGATGATTTTGTGTTTTGCCATTAATGATACCTTGCGGTTTTTGATGTTTGATGATGAAATATGAAATATATGTGTTAGATTAACAAGTTTTGTCTTTGAATTTTTGATGAATTTGAGTAATTTGGACTAAATTGAAAAAATAAATTTTTAAGGGACTAAAATGTGAAATAAATAAAATGTGTGGGCTTGTATGAACACCAGGAAGATTCGACCCTTGTATAATGTAGTCAAATTTTGTGTATTTTGTGTTTTGTGTAAAAAGGACTAAATTGTAAAAAGTGTGAAATATTAGGGGCAAAATTGTAATTTCCCATTTATGTGTTTTTAGGCTAAATTGAATAAAATGGTGTTTAAATAAGCTTAATTTGAATATGTTTAGATCAATAATTAAAGAAATCAGATTTGGATCGGGGAAAGATAAAAGTAGTTGAATAGCCGGTTTCACAGTTGTCGACGTCCGAGGTAAGTCAATAAGCATTTAAATGTTGTTATATCTATATATATAATTGTTACATAATCGAAATGAATTATTTGAATTATTTATACTATGGCCGAATGTGTACTTGGATAATTGGCTATCTTTTGAGCTTGACTCGATCGAGATTTGATGTCCGTAAGCCTCGTACGAACCTTAGGAATAGATAGGATACATATGTCATGACATAGGACATCTGATATGTGTTAACATGTAAGACCACATCTGGGAAGTTGGCATCGACTTGTGTTTACGTGTAAGACCCTGCCTAGGACAGTGGCATCGATATGTGATTACATGTAAGACCACGTCTAGGACGTTGGCATTGTACGAGTTTCCGACTATCCGCGTATCCTTTTGAATTCCAAATGGTTCAACGGGCATGTGTAAGTGAAGGCCAATGTGAAATATGAATTAAAAGAACTCAGGTACGTATATAAACGGTGTTATGAAGAGAAAGGTAAGTTATATGTTTAGTTCATTGTACAAGGGTTAATGTATAAACATGTGAAATATGTATAATTTTTCAGCTATGTGTATTCGGCCAAAGGATATATTGTGTGATTTTTGATATTGAAATTTGAGTAATTATTTATGATTGTATATAATTCACTACTTGATATAACTTTGTATATTTAATTTTGTTAAGCTAGTTGATATTACTTCGCTTTTGACTTACTAAGCTTAAATAGCTTACTTTGTGTGTGTTTTTGTTTACCTTTGTTTTATAGATTTTGGATTCACGTTACGAGCTCGGGGATCGTCAGCAAAGCCTATCACTCTATCAACTCTTTTCGGGTATTTTGTTAAGTTTGAAATTGAACTTATGGCATGTATAGTCTAGTTGGAATGCTTGATTTTTGGGGCATGTATATATAAAGCCATGCGAAAATGGCTTACTCATTTTGTTTAAGCTTGGTTTTACATGTTTTTGGTTAAATGCTTAATGAGTTTGATTTCTAGGCTTGAGTTTAATTATATTTAATTATGGTTTAAGTTTGTTTGGGAAGTAATATCATGGATATATATTATGGTGCTTGGTTAAGTGTTTTGGCAATAAGATATATAATGAATGTGATTTGATTGTGGTTTATTATTTACTCATTTATATAGTATAATTTATTTTAAGAACAAGCTTGAAGGGGGCAAATAATGTACAGTTATATTAGGCTAATGATGGGTAAGACAAATAGATATATCTATGATATGTTTAATTGTGGTTCATTATTTAAAAGTTCAATGATTGATTACGAAATGAGCCAAATATGAGGTAGTAAATTTGGCCTTAGTAATTGGTTCATTTTGATAAGCATGAAATTTTAATAATGGTATATATATTTGAATGGTTGGCATATAAAGTATAAATTTGATAATATGCATGCAAAATAGGTATGTTTGAATCGTTAGTTGTGCTAAGAAGGGGAATTTTATTTTGATGAAATGGGTAAAAAAATTATAGGTAATTTGATAGCCGATTAAATGGGGTGATGTATAGTTTGGTATATGAAATTTTGGATCGATTATTGAGTATGTGAATTGAGTGTTACATGATTTGCCTATTCATGACCAAATATGATTAATAATAATATTAATGTAAAATGTATATGTGTTGGTAATGAATAAGATATTATTAGACTATTTGTTAATGTTTGCTATTATTTTATGTATGGATATTAAACAGGCTAAATGATATGTTTTGTTTTGACTTTATGAGTGAATTTTGCATAAGTACATAGATAGATATGTTTGGTATTTAACTTTTGAAATGGATGTTTATAAATAGGTGGATTTATGTATGCGGTATATATGAAATATAATAGGATTGATGATTAATTAGGAATTCAAATGCCATGAACTTTGGTCATAAGGTTCGGCTATTGAAGTTATATAGTATATGTGTTATGATATGATGTAAATTAGTTGTGTCGAATAAATGATTAAATTATTATTAATATTGATATGATTAAATTTTAAAGCATGAATTGGTTATGTATTATAAATAGTAAAGTATGTTTGGTTTTATGCCGATTAAGTGTTACATACATGAGAATATGACTTGTATAATTGGGCTGCTAGTTACTATTCGAGGTTTGTAATATATATATATATATACACATATGCCTGTTCTGAGCTGTGTTTTGTTTAGTAATGCCTCGTAACCTTAATCCGGCGACGGACATGGGGTAGGGGTTTTACAGTTGAGTTGTTGATAGTCTATACACATTCTCATCGTGCCATTTTTCTTTTTCAGAAAAAACATCGGCGCACCCCAGGGAGAAAAAATCGGTCTAGCAAAACCTCTATTTGTTAATTCTTGCAACTGAGCTTTCAATTCTTTTAATTCTGTCGGAGCCATTCTGTACGGAGCTATCGATATTGGCGTTGTTCTTGGTACTAATTTAATACCGAACTCAACTTTTCTGATAGGTGGTAAACCCGGTAACTCTTCAGGATATACATCTGGATACTTGCACACAATTGGTACTGGTTCAATCTTTGTTTCTGTCACTTTTGTATCAAGTTCATATGCAAGATAAGCTTCACACCCGTTTCTAACAAATTTCTGAGCTAATATAAACGAGATCACAACTGGCAAACTATTCAGATCATCAGATTCAATTCTAATAGTCTCATTATTCAGACATTTCAATTCAATTGTGTTTCGTCTACAATTCACTATAGCCTCATGCATCGTTAGCCAATCCATACCCAAAATCATATCAAATTCATCAAATGGCAACAACATCAGATTAGCCGGAAAACAGAAATCCCGATACATTAACATACAATTCTTGTAGACTTTGTCAACCAAAACACATTTGCCTAAGGGGTTCGATACTCTAATCACAAATTCAGTAGACTCTACAGGCAAAGTCTTACTAAATACTAAATTCATGCATATATAAGAATGAGCTGATCCTGGATCTATCAATGCAATCGCATTAGTATCATAAAGAGTGAAAGTACCAGTGATAACATCTGGAGATGATGCTTCTTCACGAGCACGAATAGCGTCATCTCTAGCAGGTGCTCTGGCCTCAAACCTCACGGTAGAGTCTCTCATCGCCCCTTGACTACCACTCACATTCCTAGTATTTCTTAGTGGTCTTCTTCTAGTCTACGTGTTACTTGGTCTCACATTTTGAACTTTACTTTTCTCATCCAGCTTAGGGCAATCTTGGATGAAGTGATCTAATGAACCACATTTGTAACAAGCTTTATTATTTTTATTCCAACATTCTCCGAAATGTCGTCTCCCACACTACTGACATTCGGGTTTGTTGTCTCGCACATTGCCAACACTTGACACTGATGTAGCTTGAGTTTTAGTACTGGAGTATTTTTTTCTACGATCTCTACTCAAATATTCATTTGAAGCATTTGGACAAGCGGACGAATCTCTGGATTTCTTTGATGAAGATTGATACGGCTTATCCATTGATCTTTTTCTCGAGTCTCTAGATTCTGAATCTGCTTTTCTCTTTTCTTTGCTAAGATCATCGGCTTTACAAGCCCTTTCAACCAAAATAACAAATTCTTTTAACTCTAGAATTCCAACTAGTAGTTTTATATCTTCGTTTAACCTGTCAACAAACCGTTTACACATAATCTCCTCAGTAGACACATACTCTCAAGCATACTTGCTTAATCATACGAATTCTCTTTTATACTCAGTGACAGTCATGCGGCCCTGTTTTAATTCCAGAAACTCTTTATGCTTTTAATCAACGAACCGCTGACTTATATATTTCTTTCGGAACTCCGTCTGAAAGATTTCCCAGGTAACCCATTCTTTCGAAACCACAGATATCAACGTGTTCCACCATTGAGAAGCGATGTCTCTCAGCAAAGATACAACACGTTTAATACATTCATCAGGAGTACAAGACAACTCATCGAATACCTGAATCATATTTTCGAGCCAAAACTCAGCCCTCTCAGCATCATCATCCACAATAGCCCGGAACTCTTTAGCCCCATGTTTACGTATCTTATCTACTGGTTGCTTATTCAACCGTATCAGATCTACAACTTGAGGAACAATAGGGATTTGTTGAGGTATAGGTGAAGGTGGAGGTTGTTAAGCAGCCGTATTTGTACGAACGAACTCCGTGAACCACTAGTTCATCATTTGGAAAAAGGCTTGTTTAGCCTCTCCCTTGTGGCTACTCGTTACAGGCCTAGAATTTGATGGCACTGCCCCTTAAGCGGGAGCGGGCGCGTTACTTTATACATCATCAACTACAGCTCGTTCGAGATCCATTACTATACGAAAGCACAATTTAAGCTGTTAGGAATCATCACACTATCGCAGAGTATATATGGCATGTATAGCTAGACTCTCATACACGCTACGTTAGTACTAGAATCGACGAAACCGTAGCCCTAATACCAATAAATGTAACACCCCTAACCCGTATTTACCGTTAAAATAGGGTTATGAGGTATTACCGATCAATACACATCATTTAACATACAATACTTATACATTTATGCATTCATACTTAAATACCATTCAACACAATCATATTGTCCCTAATAAGGGCCTACGAGGCCTTGAACATGCTTTAGAAGCGGTTCGGGACTGAACCTATAACATACGAAATTATTGGAAAACTTAGAAATTTTTCAATCATTCAGGGTTCACATGCCCGTGTGAACAGGCCATGTGCCTCACACGGCTTTAGACACGCCCGTGTGATAGGCCTTGTAGAAACAGGGCATACATACTAACTTGGGTCACACAGCCGACCACAAACTCGTGTGTGCTAGGCCGTGTGCCAATTAGGGGGGTATACTGACTTGTGCCACACAGTCGGTCACATGCCCATGTTTGAGACCATGTGGAACATACTGACTTCATTTTAATTCAACACTAGGGGACACACAGCCGTGTAGTATGACCATGTGTAGCACACGGCTGAGGCACACGCCCGTATGGACAAAAATAGGCCATTTGCAAGGTCAATTTGCCACCGTTACTCATGCTCACCTAAACAACCAAAATAGTACCATTTCATCACACAACTAAGCAGCCAAAATCATCATTCAAATGCACAAATCATACCATATCCATTTCAACCAAATTCATTACTCAATTCAATACCAAATACCTATTCAAATACTTATCTACTCAACTTCTAAAATCATACTTCACCAAAGCATTCCTCAAGCATTAAACTCCATAAATCAATTTAACTAATTGTTTCATACTAAACATACCAAAATAAGCCATCACCCATGGCTATATATACAACCAAAACATATGCATTTACAAGCCAACTCTCATGGCTATATTTAAACATACCACAAGTAGCCTATACATGCCATATACCATATATACACAACTCAAAAGTACCAAATAGATGTTTGATAGTGCGATGATGTTCCCGACGATTCCCGGATCCGAGCTAGCCTTGATTCACTATAAAACATAGAAAAATAACACAAAGTAAGCTTCATAGCTTAGTAAGCTCATATGTGAATAACTTAATTCATCATATAAATACATATCAACCAATTATACATAACATCACTATATACACATTAACTACAAACCTTTCTCATGTCTCAAAACATGATCAAATACCATCTCATCGAACTTTCTCTATTTAATACTCAAATAGTTTCTGTACGTACCTGTATTGCCTCATACTAACCTTTTTCTCAACCACGTCATTCATTTACCCATTGAACCATTTGGAACAGAAGTCGAATATTGAAGGATCTTAATCGATAAGTACCTATACCATGGCCTGTAGCCAAATCAAGGTAACTTCTTTCAGAAATACCTATACCATGGCCCGTAGCCAAATCAAGGTATCACTCGCACCCGTAGTGCCGATATCGTGGCCCGAAGACAACACATCCGATATGCATGGCCCGAAGCCAAATCTGTATTTCATCTTTTAACATATCATCAGTATCCAAAATCTATTCCTAAGGTTCAACCGGAACTTTTAGCTTGTCGATTACTTCTTTGAATATATCCGTAGAATTGTATGTACAATTCATACTTTAATAAAAATCTCATAATCATAGTTTAGGCAATATCAAAGCATTTATCATACATTTATAAAGAAATCATCACATACGAACTTACCTCGAGTACGAAAAAGGCGAAATGAGTCAATTACTCGATAATCTTGCCTTTCCCCCGATCTAATTCCAGATTCCTCTTTTCTTGATCTAAATATATTCAAAATTAACTTCTTTAATCAACCACTCATTCAAATTAGTCCAAAACATACATTTAGGCCTATTTTCACTTTAGCCCCTAAACATTCACATTTAATCAATTTAGCCTCTCTTAAAAAAATACACAATATTCACATAATTTCTTTAAACCCAAGCTTGGCCTAATTTCATATAAGTCCCTAGTAGCCCAAAACTTTCATTTATTTCACATTTCAACCACTCAATTTGCACATTTCACAATTTAATCTCTATTATGCATTTTTATCAAAAATCACTTTACAAAACATGAAAATCTATCATCAAACTTTCATATTTCAACCTTAAACATCAAAGAACTCATAAATTTAACTATGGTAACTCTCAAAATCTTTAACAGTTTCAAAATCTAAGGTACGGGCTAGCTAGAATACGAAGTAACGATCTCAAAAACATAAAAATTATAAAAAACGAATCAAAAATCGTACCTTAATTGCTTGAATTAGCCTAGCCGAATGGAAACCTAAAGCTTTGGATTTTCTTCTCTTAATATTCTGCCAAGGAAGATGATAAAAGAATGATTTTGATTTTGATTTACTTATTATAACTTAATTAATCAATTTACTAATATAACCTTTATTATAAACATATAAAAACATATAATGGATGTCCATTAATGTCCATTAACCTTTAAAATGATCTAATTACCATTTAAGGCCGTCATATTAAAAAGCCAAAGCAATTTGACACCTTTAACTAATAGAATGCAACTTTTGCATTTTACACGATTTAGCCCTTTTTCTCTAATCGAGCAATTAAACGATAAAATTAGCTGATGGAATTTTCACACATATCAAACAACATGCAGTAAACACATAAAATAATATTAAAATAATTTTTTGACATTGGATTTTTGGTTCTGAAACCACTGTTCTGATTTAGCTAAAACTGGGCTGTTACACACACGGCCTGGTACATGGGCGTGTGGTTAGGCCGTGTGTCTCCTGTACCTTAAATTTAAAAAACAGAATGCTTAGAATTAAGCATACGAGTAGAGATACGAGCGTGTGTCTCAGCCGTGTGTGCTACACGGCCTTGAACACGGGCGTGTGTCTTGGCCTATGAAACCTGCACATAATTTCAAAAAATAAAATTAACCACACGGCCTAGCACACGAGCGTGTCCTAGGGTCACACGGGTGTGTCCTTTAGACCACACAGGCTTGTGAGCCCTGCATCTTGGAAAATTTTAGAATTTTTCGAAAAACTTTCTGAGTTCTCGATGTAGTCTCGATTCGATTCTAATACTCGTTTTGGGCCTCGAGGGTCCATTTAAGGGACATTATGAATAATCTTGAAAAATGAACAGTGGCAGACACGATTTATTCGTAAATGTTCTGTAAACTCCAGTAATGCTCCGTAACTCTGTTCTAGCGACAGATACAGGTTAGGGGTGTTACATTTAGTGGTATCAGAGCTACGATTTAGTCGATTCTCAAAATTGATGTAGCAAACACGAGTTTAGCTATACATGCCATTATATAATTTTTGGTAGTGTGATGTATCCTGATCATTTTAAATTCATTTTTCATACAGTAATGACATCCAACCAAGCTAGAGCTAAATCCGAGGAAGCTGGGAGTAATGCTTCAGCTTCAATTCCAAGAGTTGCATCTGGATATGGTAGTGAAAGGCATTTGAGGGCCGAAGTGAGGAGGCAAAATGAACCTTCTTTCAATTGATGAATGAATGGTTTACTGAGTACTTAAGAACAAACCCTGCTGTACAAAACCTTCCCCACCTGCTCCTCAACCAGTTCCTGAGATGCCACAGGGTGCTGAACCTGTTAGAATTGGTAAGCCTCCGGTAGATAAAATTCGTAAGCATGGGGCAAAAGAATTTAGAGCTATCGCAGATGATGATCTAGAAAGGGTTGAATTTTGGTTGGAAAATACCATCTGGATTTTAGATGAATTATCATGTACGCCCGCTGAATGTTTGAACTGTGCAGTGTCTTTACTAAAGGATACAACTTATCATTGGTAGAATACCATAACTTCGGTGGTACCTAGAGAAAACATTACATGAGAATTTTTCCAAATTGAATTCAGAAAGAAATATGTTAGTCTGAGATTCCTGGATCAGAAAAGGAAAGAATTTTTAGAGCTCAAACAGGGGAATATGACTGTATCTGAATATGAACGGGAATTTGTTCGGTTGAGCAAGTATGCCAGAGAATGGGTTCCATCTGAAGCTAACATGTGCAAACGATTTGAAAAGGGTTTAAATGAAGACATTAAACTGTTGATTGGGATTCTTGAATTGAGGGAATTTATGGTATTGGCTGATCGGGCACATAAAGCTGAAGAATTAAGTAAAGAAAAGAAACAAGCAGAAAGAAAGGCCCGGGTTTCTGGAAAAAGGATTATGAGTAAGTGACAATCATCTGCTTCTAAGAAATTAAAGAAGTATTATGATCGTGTTACCACCTCTACCAGATATTCTGGTAAAGAGTGGGGCTCCCAACGCTCTAACCCGAGGTCTTCATCTCCATCTGTGACCAGTGTGGGTAGCATCGGTAACCCCAAGCTGAAATGTAAACATTCTAACAAATTTCATCATGGGGAATGTCGGTTTAGAAGTGGGGCTTGTTATGGATGTGGTTCACTTGACCATTTTTGTAGAGATTGTCCAGAAAGAGTTGAAAAGGAAATAGAACCGACTCCGAAGCTGAGTAATCCTGTTTCGAGAGGCAGACCACCCCATCGACCCAGCAATGTTAGTGGTAGTCGAGGTACTACCAGGGATACAACAGTTAAATCTGGAGCACGAGCACCGACAAGGACATATGCTATTCGTGCTAGAGAAGATGCTTCTGCACCAGATGTTATTACCGATACATTTTCTCTACTTGATACTGATATTGCTACTTTGATTGATCCTGGTCCCACCGATCATACATATGTACAACCTTAGTGTCTGTTGAAAATTTACCTGTTGAATTCACTGAATTTGTGGTTAAAGTTTCAAACCCCCTAGGCCAGTGTATTATGATGGATAAAGTCTATAAAAATTATCCGTTGATGGTAAAAAGTTATTGCTTTTCGACTGACGTGATGTTATTGCCATTTGATGAATTTGATGTGATTTTGGGAATGAATTGGTTAACCCAATATGATGCAGTGGTGAATTGTAAGCTGAAATACATTGTATTGAAATGTTAGAGCAGTGAATTACTTCATGTTGAATATGATAAATTGGATGGATTACCTAATGTGATTTCAGCAATATCAGCACAAAAATATGCCAGAAAGGGTTATGATGCTTACCTTGCATATGCTGGATACTAAAGTATCCGAGATGAAGATTCAATCAGTTCCGGTTGTTTGTGAATTTCCTGATGTATTTTCAGAAGAATTACCTGGTTTACCACCGATTAGAGAAGTGGAGTTCTCTATTGACCTTGTTCCGGGGACAACACTAATATCCATAGCACCTTACAGAATTGCTCCTACTGAATTGAAGGAATTGAAAGCACAGTTGCAAGAATTGGTTGAAAGAGGTTTTGCTCGACCTAGTTTTTCACCTTGGGGTGCGCCAGTTCTGTTTGTAAAGAAGAAAGATGGATCGTTGAGGCTGTGCATTGATTACAGACAACTCAACAAAGTTACAATAAAGAACAAGTATCCATTGCCTCGTATTGATGGCTTGTTTGACCAGTTAAAATGTGCAACTATATTTTCCAAGATTGATCTCCGTTCTGGCTATTATCAGTTACGGGTAAAAGATTCATATGTGCCAAAGACAGCTTTTAAAACCAGGTATGGACATTATGAGTTTCTTGTGATGCATTCGATTTGACAAATGCACCTGCAGTGTTTACGGATCTGATGAACATAATTTTTAGACCACACTTAGACAGGTTTGTGATGGTATTTATAAATGATATTTTGGTTTACTCCCGAGATGAAAATGAACATGCTGAGCATTTGAGAATAGTGTTGCAAACTCTGCCTGAGAAACAATTGTATGCCAAATTCAGTAAATGTGAATTTTAGCTACGGTAAGTTGGTTTTCTTAGGCATATTGTATCTGCTGAAGGTGTCAAGGTGGATCTGAATAAATTTCAACCATTGTTAATTGGAAACCAACGAAGAATGTGTCTAAAGTCTGAAGTTTTCTGGGACTAGCTGGTTATTATCGGAGGTTTGTAAAATGTTTTTCAGTGATAGCTTCTCCAATGACTCATTTATTGCACAAAGATGTAAAATTTGAGTGGTCGGGTAAATGTCAGCAGAGTTTTGATAGGTTGAAAGAATTATTGACAGAATTATTTGAGTGATGCGTCATTGAATGGTTTAGGCTGTATGTTGATGTAACACCCCTTACCCGTATTCGTCACTTGAACCGGGTATGAGGTGCTACCGTACTTAACTTACTCGATCATGCAACATCGATTCATAAAAACTTTATTTCAATTTAAAAGTTTCCATTCAAGACCTTAATGTCTTTATTCTAGGTCTATGAGACCCTAAACTTGCACTCGAAATGGTTTGGGGCCAAACTGGAAACCTTTAAGCACTTAGAAAATTTTTACTTAAAACAGGGCCACACGCCTGTGTGGAGGAAAGGACACGTCCGTGTGGAATTTCACATGCCCGTGTTCCACACCCGTGTCGATTTATTTCTCATTTCAAACCTATAGGGTTTTACACGGCTGCATACACGCCCGTGTCCCTGGCCAGTGTCCCTCACACGGCCTCAACACGCCATTGTGCTTTACACGTGGTCGATATTGACTTATTTCACACGGCCTGGGCACACATCCCCATCCATGTCTGTGCCTCCCACACGGCTGAGACACACGGCCGTGTCTCTGCTCGTGAAGCATACTGACTTGCAAACCTAGCATGCAAGGGGACACACAACCAATCAACACGCCCATGGGGCTAACCGTGTGTCACACACGGCCTAGACACACGCCCGTGTGTCTACCCGTGTGGACATTTGAAAGGCTATCTACCAAGCCAAATGCCACTCTACACCGCAACCATACATAGACCAATTCAATCCAACAAATATTGGTACTATAAAATCTTTCTAAAGACTCAGAAATCAAGGCGTCCATACAAGCATACACTTAATGAATTTCATCATCATTGAATATATAAGCTTGTCAAGTATTGGTTCATTTCCAATGACCATTTACAAAATGAATTTGATAACATAAATAACCAACACTTTAGCTAACAAATATGACATGACAAAATGACCAAGTCCTATACATGCCATACTCAAAATGAATCTAGTTTTGCTATACCAAAGGGTAGTCGATAGTGTGATTTTTGGACTCCGACGTTCCACGAATTCTCGAGCTAACTTGGCAATGCTACAAGGAAAAGGGAAATGAGGGGGGTAAGCATAAAGTTTAGTAAGTTTGCATGAAAATAAATAGCAATATAAAGCTCAAAATGTCATCCATCCATGGTATTGAATAAAACACAAAGTCTTAAGCACTTTGCCATAACTTACTCGTACTTGCTCTTATCGAATACATACCATTTCACATAACGTATACATTCCTTGTGAATTACTCACAGGTACCTGTATTCACTCAATTACATAGCTTTAGTACCAATCTCATTTCTATTTCAAGCTTAACTATTCATCCCACTAATTCACTTGGGATACTCAAAGATAAATGTTCATTGTCATTCACATAAATACGAAGTCAATGCCACATCCCAGATGTGGTCTTACATGGGATTACCCCTGAGTGCCAATGCCATATCCCAGATATGGTCTTATACGGGATCTCACATCAATTATCGATGCCATATCTCATATAGGGTCTTATACGATTTTCACATTCAATGCTGATGCCATATCCCAGATATGGTCTTATATGGGATCTCAATTTGGTGCCAAGGCCATGTCCCAGACATAGTCTTACACAGGACCTTATCCATCTCATGTCTCGATAATAGTATTCTCACATTTAGTATAGTCCCACCAGGACTTCAAAATCACAACTTTCATCATTTTTCTCATTCAACATCATTACTTAATTTCATAGAAATATATACATCATTATAATATCAAACATTTTCAAATATACTAGCATGATGTTGAATTTATCACATACAAACTTACCTCGGTTTCAAAATAGGCCACTTGTCGGTTTAATCCGATACCTTGCCTTTTCCTCGGTCAAGGTTAATCCCTCGTTCTTCTTGATTTGCAAGGAGGAGAGTTTGCTGAAATTTTTGAGCTTTCAAACCCCTATTTTGCTTTTATTTTTTGGTGGAAAAGATGGAGAGAAAAGATGACATATTTTCTTTCTTTATTTTATTTTATTTTATTTCCACAATTTAATCCACCTACTGCACCAACTTTGACTAATTAACTTCTTTGTTCCCTTATGGCCGGCCATGACCTTTAGAAAGGTCTAATTGCACATTAAAGGCCTCCAATTAAAATTCTATGGCTATTAGGGACTTTTAGCTCATAAAGTAGAACTTTTGCACTTTATGCGATTTAGTCCTTTTTCGCGATTAAGTATGAAATCGCTAAAATTAAAGCACCAAATTTTTCATGCACCTATATAATCATGCTATAACTCATAAAATAATATTAAAATATTTTTCTTCGACCCCAGATTAGTGGTTTCAAGACCACTGTTCTGACTAGCCCCTAATTCGGGTTGTTACAATTCTCCCCCTTAAGGATTTCGTCCCTGAAAATCTTACCAGTGAAACGATTGGAATATTGGTTTCTCATAGCCTCCTCGGGCTCCAATGTAGCCTCTTCTATCTCGTGCCTTTTCCATAGTACTTTCACAAGTGCTATACTTTTGTTTCTCAACTGCTTGACCTCTCGTGCCAAAATCTTAACCTGCTCTTCGCCATAAGTCAAGTCCAGTTGGATTTCTACCTCTGATGGTACATTCACATGCGAAGGGTCCGATCGGTAACGGCGTAGCATGGACACATGAAAAACATCATGAATCTTTTCCAACTCAGGTGGCAGGGCCAAATGATAAGCTACCGACCCTATCCTCTCAGTAATCTCAGAAGGTTTGATAAAACGCGGGCTCAATTTGCCTTTCCGGTCAAATCTAAGGACGTTCTTCCATGGTGATACTTTTAGAAACACTTTATCACCTACTTGAAACTCAATCTCTTTTTGTTTCAAATCTGAATAGGACTTTTGTCTATCTGAGGCAGCTTTTAGACACTAACGTATCACTTTTACCTTCTCTTCAGTTTCCCTAACTAAATCGACCCCGTGAATCTGATTCTCTCTGAGTTCTGTCCAATACAGGGGCATTCGGCACTTACGCCCATTGAATGCCTCATAAGGCACCATCTTTAAACTCGACTGAAAGCTGTTGTTGTAGGCGAATTCCACCAACGGTAAGTATCTCTCCCAATTACCTTGGAATTCCAAAACACAACATCGAAGCATGTCTTCAAGTATCTGTATTACTCTCTCCGACTGCCCATCAGTTTGCGGATGGAAAGTTGTACTAAAGCTCAACTTTGTGCCTAAAGCCTCTTACAACTTTTTCAAAACCGTGACATAAATCTCGGACTATTTTTGACACATACAAATCCGCTAACTTGTCAATCGAATAATCAACTCGTACTGGTATGAAACGGGCTGACTTCGTAAGTCTATCGACTACAACCCACACAACATCTTTCTTTTTCAGTGTCAACGGTAAACCCGTCACGAAGTCCATAGTAATACGGTCCCATTTCCACTTGGGAACCATAATAGGCTGAAGTAGACCCGAAGGTACTTGGTGTTTAGCCTTCACTAGTTGATAGATTTGGCATCTTGACACAAACTCAGAAATGTCTTTCTTCATATTCGGCCACCAATACCACTTCCTCAAGTCATTATACATCTTCGTGCTACCTGGATGTACCGGCAAACATCCATTATGTGCTTCATGCAAAATTTTTGGAATAAATTCATCATCTCTGGGTACACAGACCCTATCTCGGAACATCAAACATCCACTAGGACTTATCCGAAAGCCCGATTCAACATTTGACTCACATTGAACTCTTTTAACCTGTAAATTATCATCACTTTTCTGAGCTTCAAAAATTTCTTAGAGAAACATTGGTCTAGCTCTCAACTTGGATAGAATAGAACCATCATCTGTCAAAGCTATATGTGAATTTATGGCTCTTAGCGCAAACAGGGATTTCATGTTCAAGGCATCGGCGACCACGTTCACTTTTCCTGGATGTTAGTCAATCACTAGCTCATAATCTTTTATCAACTCTAACCATCTTCGTTGCCTAAGATTCAACTCTTTTTGAGTCATCAAGTACTTTAGGCTTTTATGGTCGGTGAATATCTGACATCCCTCACCATGCAAATGGTGTCTCCAAATATTTAGCGCAAATACAATTGCAGCCAACTCCAAATCATAGGTCGAGTAATTCTTCTCGTGCAGCTTTAATTGCCTAGAGGCATAATCAATCACCTTACCCTCTTGTATGAGTACACAACCTAACTCGTTCAGGGATGCATCACTGTAAACCACAAATTCTTTTCTTGGCTCAGGTTGCACTAAAGAAGGAGCCTCAGTCAACAACGCCTTTAGTTTCTCAAAACTCTGTTGTCACTTTGTTGTCCATTCAAACTTTACATCCTTTTCTAATAGTCTCGTCATCGGAATGGCTATCATAGAAAATCCCTTGACAAATCATCTATAATAGCCAGCTAGGCCCAGAAAACTTTTAACCTCGGTTACGTTCCTTGGTGGCTTCCAATCCACAATTGCTGAGATCTTACTCGGGTCGACTCTAATTCCATCTTCCGAAATAATGTGCCCAAAAAATCCAACTTCCTTTAGCCAAATTCACTTTTACTAAACTTGGCATATAATTGTTTATCTCTTAAAATTTGCAAAACCTTTCTCAAATGCTCAGCATGTTCGTTCTCATCCTGAGAGTAGATCAATATATCATCGGTAAAGACTACCACAAATTTATCCAAAAACGGTCAAAAAATGTATTCATTAAGTCCATGAAAGCTACAGGGGCATTTGTTAAACCAAAAGGCATGACCAAAAATTCATAGTGGCCATACCTAATTTGAAATGCAGTTTTCGGCACATCCAAGTCCTTAACTCTCAACTGATAACATCCAAACCTTAAGTTTATCTTGGAAAATACCGTGGCTCCCTTCAATTGATCAAATAAATCATCGAATCTTGGCAACGGGTACTTGTTCTTCACAGTTATCTTATTGAGTTGCCGATAATCTATACATAACCTCATGGAACCATCTTTCTTTTTCACAAATAACACGGGAGCACCCCACAGAGAGAAACTCGATCTTGTGAAGCCTTTATTCGTTAACTCTTGCAACTGTGCCTTCAATTCTTTTAGCTCAGGTGGAGCCATTCTATATGGAGCAATAGAAATGGGTGCAAAACCAGGAGCTAACTCAATTCCAAATTCGACTTCTCTAACTGGAGGTAGCCCTGACAATTCCTCTGGGAAAACATCTTGGTCACATACTATGGGCACTGATTCAATTCTTAACTCAGTCTCTCTAGCATTCATCACAAAGGAAATATAAGCTTCGTACCCTTTTCAATACTGGCAACCTGTCTTGCTCATCTGATTCAACACAAATAAGATTCCCACTTTCACATTTTAGCTTAATAAACTTCCTTCCACAATTCACTATCACATCATGAATAGTTAACCAATCCATCGCAAGGATGACATCAAATTCATAAAAAGGCAAAAACATGAGATTAGCAGGAAAACAATGACCTCTAATTGTCAAAGGACAATTCCTACACACCTTGTCAACTAGCACATGTTTGCCTAACGGGTTTGACACTTTTACTACAAATTCTATAGACTCAACAATCACACTCATGCTAGATGTTAGTTTCATGCAAATATACAAGTGGGTTGATCCCATATAAATTAAAGCTATAACATGAGTATCATAGAGAGAAAATGTACCTGTGATCACATTAGGGGAGGAAGCCTCTTCGCGAGCACGAATGGCATATGTTCTCGCCGGTGCTCTACCCTCAATTCTTGCAGTCGGTTCTCTAGATGAGTTCTTGCTACTCAATTCATTTTTCGGGTTTCTCTGTGGTCTTCCCTTAGTAGCTTTTCTTTCTCACCCACCTCGGGGCAATCTCTAATAAAATGGTCTAGAGATCCACACTTAAATAAAGCCTTCTCGTTTCCTCGACACTCCTCGGGGTGAGGTTTACCACACTGTGGACATTTCAGTCTACTCGGTCGAGCGTTGCCAACACTAGCAACTGATGTAGTCTGAGCTTTAGACCCCGAGTACTGTCTACCCTTAATTCTACTTGAAAGTCCAACTGAGGTGGCTGATCGAATAGTAAACTCTCTTGACTTCTTGGACGAGGATTGGAATGACTTGCCTAACTGTCTTTTCTTTGAGTCGGGGGACTTAATTTCATCTTTCTTTTTCTCTTTAACTAGTTCCTTAGCCTTACAGGCTCGATCTATCAGCACCACGAACTCTTTTAATTCAAGGACACCAACAAACAAACGGACATCCTCATTTAACCCATCCTTAAATCTTTTGCACATGATGGCTTCCGTCGATACGCACTCTTGAGTGTATTTGCTGAGCCTCGCGAACTCACACTCATATTCAGTTACCGTCATTCGACCTTGCTTTAGCTTCAAGAACTCTTTTCTTTTCTGGTCAATGAACCTTTAACTAATGTACTTCTTCCGGAACTCTTCTTGGAAGAATTCCCAATTAACTCTCTCCCTTGGTACCACCAACACAAGGGTGTTCCACCACTGATAGGCCGAATCTCTCAAGAGAGATACCATACACTTCATGCACTCATCAGGTGTGCATGACAACTGGTCAAATATTCTAATGGTATTCTCGAGCTAGAATTCCATTCTCTCTGGATCATAATCCTTACTAGCTCGGAATTTCTCGGCTCCTTACTTCCGGATCTTATCGACCGGAGGCCTTTCTCTTCTTACTACCTCTACCACTTGAGGAGCTACAGGAGCGAACTGAGGAATAGGTAGGGGTGGATGGGGTTGAGTATTAGGATTTGCTCGAATGTACTCAGTGTACCAATTTCTCATCATATGGAGAAAGGCTTCGCGAGCCTCTTCTCTCTGACCCAAAGTCTCGGGTCTAATCTCTACTGGCGCGGTCCCTTGCGCGGGAGTTGGCGCGTTACTTGCAGCATCATTGGCTGCTGCTCAGTCGGGATCAAGATCCATTTACTATATAAAAACATATTTCAAATAGTCAAGAGTCGTCACACTATCATTATACAAATACTCATACATATGGCATGTACAGCTAGACTCATACATATGCTATGTTAGTCCGAGAATCGACTAAATCGTAGCTCTGATACCACTAAATGTAACACTCCTTACCCATTTTTGTCACTTGAATCGGGTATGAGGTGCTACCGTACTTAACTTACTCGATCATGCAACATCGATTCATAAAAACTTTATTTCAATTTAAAACTTTCCATTCAAGACCTTAATGTCTTTATTCTAGGTCTATGAGACCCTAAACTTGCACTCTGAATGGTTTGAGACCAAACCAGAAACCTTTAAGCACTTAGAAATTTTTTACTTAAAACAGGGCCACACGCCCGTGTGGAATTTCACATGCCCGTGTTCCACACCCGTGCCCCTGGCCCGTGTCCCTCACACGGCCTCAACACGCCCGTTTGCTTTACCCGTGGTCAACACTGACTTATTTCACAGCGCCTGGGCACACGCCTCTGTCCATGGTTGTGCCTCCCACACGGGTGAGACACGCGGTCGTGTCTCTGCCTATAGGGCATACTGACTTGCAAACATAGCATGCAAGGGGAAACACGGCCAATCAACACGCCCATAGAGCTGACTGTGTGTCACACACGGCCTAGACACACGCCCGTGTGTCTACCCATGTGGACATTTGAAAGGCTATCTACCTAGCCAAGTGCAACCCTACACCGCAACCATACATAGACCAATTCAATCCAACAAATATCGATACTATAAAACCTTTCTAAAGACTCAAAAATCAAGGCGTCTATACAAGCATACACTTAATGAATTTCATCATCATTAAATATATAAGCTTGTCAAGTATTGGTTCATTTCCAATGACCATTTACGAAATGAATTTGATAACATAAATAGCCAACACTTTGGCTAACAAATATGACATGATAAAATGACCAAGTCCTATACATGCCATACTCAAAATGAATCTAGTTTTGCTATACTAAAGGGTAGTCGATAGTGTGATTTTCGGACTCCGACGTTCCACGAATTCTCAAGCTAACTTGGCAATGCTACAAGGAAAAGGGAAATGAGGGGGGTAAGCATAAAACTTAGTAAGTTTGCATGAAAATAAATAGCAACATAAAGCTCAAAATGTCATCCATCCATGGTATTGAATAAAACACAAAGTCTTGAGCACTTTTCCATAACTTACTCGTACTTGCTCTTATCGAATACATACCATTTCACATAACATATACATTCCTCGTGAATTACTCACTGGTACCTGTATTCACTCAATCACATAGCTTTAGCATCAATCTAATTTCTATTTCAAGCTTAACTATTTATCCCACTAAGTCACTTGAGATACTCAAAGATACATGTTCATCATTATTCACATAAATACGAAGCGAATGCCACATCCCAGATGTGGTCATGGGATTACCCATGAGTGCCGATGCCATATCCCAGATATGGTCTTATGCGAGATCTCACATCAATTATCGATGCCATATCCCAGATATGGTCTGATACGAGATCTCAATTCGGTGCCGAGGGCATGTCCCAAACATAGTCTTACACGGGACCTTATCCATCTCATGTCTCGATAATAGTATTCTCACATTTATTATAGTCCCACCAGGACTTCAAAATCATAACTTTCATCATTTTTCTCATTCAACACCATTACTTAATTTCATAGAAATATATACATCATTTTAATATCAAACATTTTCAAATATACTAGCATGATGTTGAATTTATCACATACAAACTTACCTTGGTTTCAAAATAGGCCACTTGCCGATTTAATTCGATACCTTGCCTTTTCCTCGGTCAAGGTTAATCCCTTGTTCTTCTTGATTTGCAAGGAGGAGAGTTTCCTGAAATTTTTAAGCTTTCAAACCCGTATTTTGCTTGTATTTCACATTCATAACATTTTCACATTTGTGTAATAACAGATATTCTTATTATTGACATAACTTTAGAGAATAACGTACCTGAGTACTCTGTACCATTTGTATGGTACCTTTGGCCACATTTCACATTATTATAAACATATATTATATTGATGCCATAAATCTATTAAGAGTCAGTGTGGGGTACACACCTGATTTACTTAACGCTTTCACTGAAATCCCGAAAACCCGATCTAATGCTTTAGATCCTTAATTCCTACATTCGGCCAACACTTAGTATTTTAGCACTTAGTATTTTAGCAAAAAGCCTATTCGGCTATAAGATCAAATCCCGAAGGATTTATCGCAACCAAAGTCTTACCTTGTTGTCGATTTGATTACTAATCAAATCCCGAAACTCCGTGATATTTCTTCCTTCTAATCGGCCAACACTAGATCATTTAACAGGTTAGTTTCCGGCTTTTGAATAATTAAGAAATAGGTCTAAGTCACCAAATAGGGCCTTGGCCGAATATCACATGCACATACCTTGTGAATCTTAAATCTCGAAAAGTGCTACTTGACTGTGGTATCTGTCGAAATCACTATGGCCATATGTTAGATCCAATTCTAACATTTAA
This sequence comes from Gossypium australe, assembly GCA_005393395.2. Taxonomy (NCBI): domain Eukaryota; kingdom Viridiplantae; phylum Streptophyta; class Magnoliopsida; order Malvales; family Malvaceae; genus Gossypium; species Gossypium australe. The sequence continues at coordinate 117,325,673 of CM016616.1, read as the reverse complement.
TCACAAATAAATGGCCCTTGGCCTATGATCTTATTCACTTACCTTGGATAACCAAAGCCCAAATAACCTCCCTTAGTAGTCGGCTACACTAGAAATCTCGAAAGATCCTTCAAGTATTCGGCCAAAGACAATAATGGAATTAGTACCTTGATTTCGACAGTCAGTGAAAGAAAGAGAATTGTATTTCGACATAGAAGAGGTTCCTTACCAACTTAATCAAATGTCCTTCCTTGAAGCAAAGAAATTCGACTCTTGCTTAACTGATCAAATCGGCTCCTAAGGGGTAGAGGAGCATTCAGCTATGGCCACCAAATAGAGAATTCGGCTTCAACAAGGCACACAAAAAGGAAGGGTATGATGCTTTAGGGGTTACGGCAATGGTGGTATTTTGATGGAAGAAGTTGCGGCAATGTTGATCTTTGGGGGAGAGATTTCGGCTAGAACAAGTTAAAAGAAAGAGGAAAGAAAGTGACAGGTTTTTGGAGAGAAAAACAGTAATGAAAGAGAGGCTAAATGATGTTATGAAATTCGGCTTCTCCTCCCTCCTATTTTGGCCGAAAATCACCTCAAGAGAGTCCCTTGGCTGGCCACTCTTCCCCCTTATCAGCTTCCTCATTTTTCTCCTAGTTTATCTCTTATCTACCCATATAAGATAATTTAATTAAAACCACAATTATCTTCCATCCTAGCCGAATTTTAAAAAGAGATTGACCACATCCATAGCTCATCCACTTGGTGTTTTAATGCCGTCCAACTCCCCTCTTAGCTTGACGCAAAAATACTCCAAAAATGCTCCCCTTGTTGCTCGAACCTAGGCCCTTAAACCCTGCATATGGCGTTACTTGTGTAGGCTTTAAGTGGCGCCTTGCAGTCACTTTACCAAGCTGATATTTGTGTTATAAATCCCCTACATATTTTCTTAAGGCCTATTAGGCTTAGCTCCCCTTGAAGACTTAAAATTAAATAATTTCTAAGGCATTTGACTACACACCAAGGTTCACAAAATTCATACAACACAATCAGAACACACATAGGCATGCTACTTCATACAATTTAGCATTAATGCATAAGCCATAAATCCCGGATATTACAGTTCTACCCCCCTTAAAATAATTTTGACCTCGAAATTACCTGGCTGAAATAAGTAAGGGTATTGCTGTCGCATTGCTTCTTCTGGCTCCCACGAAGCTTCTTCCGATCCATGATTACGCCATAACACTTTGACTAGAGGAACTGATTTCCTCCGTAGCAGTTTCATATCTCGCTCCAAAATTTGAATCGGCTCTTCCTCGTAGGACAAGTCTGGTCTTAATTCCACCTCCTCAACTGGCACTATATGAGATGGATCCGATTGATAACGACGTAGCATGGAAACATGGAATACGTCATGCATCTGCTTCAATTCCGAAGGCAACTCTAACTGGTATGCCACTAGTCCAACCCGTTTTAATACCCGATAAGGTCCTATAAACCTTGGACTTAACTTCCCTTTGCGACCAAATCTCATCACCTTCTTCCAAGGCGACACTTTAAGAAACACCTGATCTCCCACATTAAATTCTATTTCCTTCCGCGTAAGATCTGCATACGATTTTTGCCTATCAGATGCCTCCTTCAACCGTGCTCGAATTACCTCAACCTTCTCTTCAGATTCGGCCACAATCTCTGGACCCAAAACTCGACGTTCCCCTAATTTCGTCCAACACGAAGGAGTGCGACACTTCCATCCATACAGCGCTTCATACGGTGCCATCCGAATACTAGCTTGATAGCTGTTGTTGTATGCAAATTCTGCTAAAGGCAAATATTCCTCCCAACTTCCTCTGAAGTCTATCACACAGCCTCTCAACATATCCTCTAACACTTGAATTACTTGTTCAGACTGACCGTCCGACTGCGGATGGAATGCTGTAGTGAAATCCAATCTGGTGCCTAAAGCTTGATGTAGTGCTTTCCAGAACCGAGATGTAAACCTTGGGTCCCTATCCGAAATGATTGATACCGGAACTCCATGCAACCTTACAATTTCTGCCACATACAGCCTCGCCAACTTCTGCAAGGAATAATCAACCCGTACTGGGATGAAATGCACGGACTTGGTCAACCGATCCACTATCACCCATACCGAGTCCTTCTTAGTAGGTGTAAGGGGAAGCCCACTAACGAAGTCCATGGTAATTCTCTCCCACTTCCACCGCGAAATCCTTATCGGTTGAAGCAATCCTGACGGAACTTGGTGTTCAGCCTTAACTTGCTGACACATTAAGCACTTGCCTAAAAATTCGGTAACTTCCTTCTTAAGACCAGGCCATCAAAACCGCTCCCTTAGATCTCTGTACAACTTACTACCTCCAGGATGCATAGCATAAGGGCTACTATGCGATTCCTAAAGAATCCTCCGTCTAAGTTATTCGTTCTTCGGCATACAGACCTTACCCTTGAAACACAATACTCCCTCGTCTTTAATACCATAATCTTCTAACTCCCCACTCTGCACTTGCCGTAGCTTAGCACTTAGATCATCATCAACCAATTGTCCCTCTTTCACTTCATTCAACCACGTTGGCTTAACTTGCAGCTCCGCCAGCAGACTTCTGTCATCATACAAGCTCAGATGTGCAAACATCGCCCTCAGATTGGACACTACCTTCCGACTTAGGGCATCCGCCACTACATTTACCTTGCCCGGATGATACTCTATCGAACAATCATAGTCCTTCAATAATTCAACCCACCTTCGCTGTCTCAGGTTCAACTCTTTCTGAGTCAACAGATACTTAAGACTCTTGTGGTCTGTGTAGATCACTGACTTTTCTCCGTAAAGATAGTGCCTCCACACATTAAGAGCAAAGACCACAGCCGCCAGCTCCAAATCATGCGTCGGGTAGTTAACCTCGTGTGGCCTTAATTGTCGAGACGCATAAGCGACTACTTTCCCGTCTTGCATCAGAACACATCCTAATCCGGTATGAGAAGCGTCACAATACACCACAAAATCCTTTCCTGCTTCAGGCTGAATCAATACTGGAGCTTCAGTCAAAACCCTCTTAAGTTTCTCAAAGCCCTCCTATTGCTTATCTGTCCACACGAAAGGTACTTCCTTTCTCAACAACTTCGTCAAAGGTGCGGCTATTGATGAGAACCCTTCTACGAACCTTCTGTAGTAACCTGCCAATCCCAAGAAACTACGAACCTCAGCCACCGACTTAGGTGGTTTCCAATCTAGCACCGCCTCAATCTTCCTAGGATCCACCCTTATTCCTTCTGCAGACACCACATGTCCTAAGAACGTAACCTCCTTAAGCCAAAATTCACACTTGCTGAATTTGGCGTAGAGCTTCTTCTCTCTTAACACTTGCAACACTATCCGAAGATGCTCGTCATGTTCCTCCTCAGACTTGGAATACATTAAGATGTCGTCGATGAACACAACGACGAATCGATCCAAGTAAGGTTGAAAAACCCGATTCATCATATCCATGAACGCAGCTGGGGCGTTCGTCAATCCAAATGGCATTACCACGAACTCAAAATGCCCATACCTTGCCCGGAAAGCTGTCTTATGGATATCCACTTCCTTCACCTTAAGCTGATGATATCCAGACCTTAGAACTATCTTCGAGAAAACCGCTGCCCCCTTAAACTGATCGAACAAGTCGTCAATCCTCGGCAAAGGGTACTTGTTTTTGATAGTCAGCTTATTCAACTGACGATAATCTATGCACATATGCATAGTTCCGTCCTTCTTCTTCACAAACAAGATCGTGCTCCCCATGGAGACACACTGGGTCGAATAAACCCACGATCAAGCAACTCTTGGATTTGAGCCTTGAGCTCAACCAACTCCTTGGGTGCCATTCTGTACGGGGCGATTGACACAGGAGCTGTACCAGGTAGCAAATCAATTCCAAACTCCACCTCCCTATCCGGGGGTATTCCAGGTAACTCCTCCGGAAAGACATCCACAAATTCCCTTACGGTTCTAACTCCACTAACTCCCTCTTCCTTCGCATCCATCGCACTAACGAAAGCCAAGAATGCCTTGCATCCTTTCCGAACCATCTTATCAGCCTTTAGTGCTGAAACTACGTTAGACAGGTAGTTTCTTCTTTCTCCTATCATGATTACTGCCCCACCCTTCGGCGTCCTTAACTCCATTTGCTTAGCGGCACAATCCAATATGGCTCGATGTTCCACCAGCCAATCCATGCCAAGAATAAGATCGAATTCTCCGAAGGGTAGTTCCATTAAGTCAGCCGGGAATACTGCTCCTTGAATCTCTAAAGGTACTTTCCGAAACATCTTATTCACCACTACAGTTTGACCTAGTGGGCTTACTACAGTCATCTCCCTATCAGATAGTTCAGAGGCTATGACTAGAGTTTCAACTACTCTACATGCAACATAGGAATGGGTAGAGCCAACATCAATCAAAGTAAAGTAAGGCTTGCCAAATATAAGGAACGTACCGGTTATGACGTCTGGTGCGTCTCCATCCTCTCTCCGGTGAACTGCATATACCAAGCCCGGCTGTCTTGCCTCTGTATTACCAGTACCTCTGCCAGGTGTTCCACGTCCTCTTCCAGCACCATTTCCTCTACCATTCGGACCACGCCCTCGCTGAGGCTGCTGTCCGCCTCTTCCAGCCGGATTAAAACCCTGAGCTGCTGGTCGATTCCCATCCAGTTTCATAGGACAGTCCTTAATCATATGATCCTTGGACCCACACTTGAAACATCCTCCTAACTTCTTCCAACACTCTCCTAGGTGCTTCTTTCCACACTGGTCACAGGTACGATACTGCCCTCCTGTCGCAGCCTGCTGACCTCGCGGTCCATCAACTCTAGGCCTCTTTTGAATATTCCCAGAAGACCCTGATGGCCCAAATCCTCTCTTCTGCTTATTCCGGTCCGTGTTCTGCCTCACAGAGTCCTTAATTCCTTCGGCTACCTTAGCCTTCTCTACCAACACAGCAAACTCTCGCTCTTGTTGCGGAGCTATTAATAACCTCAGATCATCCCTCAGTCCGTCCTCAAACTGGACACACCGCTCATGCTCCGTAGCCACGATTCCTCGAGCATACCGGCTCAATCTTAGGAATTCAGCCTCGTACTCCGCCACGGACTTGTTCCTTTGAACCAGCCCCAGAAATGCCTTCCTCTGCGCATCTATATAATGAGTACCAACATACTTCTTCTGGTATGCCACCTTAACATACTCCCAAGTGAGTTCCTCAGCCGTAGCACCATCCCGAACTGTGAGCCACCATTGATATGACTCATCGCGAAGAAGCGACACCATTCCTTTCACTTTCTCCTCAGCCGTCAGATCCAACTCATCCATAATTCGCTCGGTCGCCTCCAACCAATACTCAGCAGTACTGGGTGCCACACCAGATACGCCACGGAACACCTCAGCTCCATTGGCTCGGAGTCGCTCGGGTACAGATTTCTGAGCTCCCATATTTCCACCTGCTCTAGCCACCATCTCCAAAACTCACAGCACCGCCTGCGATACTGCATCATCCCCCGTCTAATCTTGCTGCTCAACACCAACAGCTGGTGGTGGGGGTGGTGGTGGTACCTCATTTTCAGACCCTTGACCCGACCTAACGGGTTCCGATACGGTCATCCTGCCTCGACCACGTCCTCGCACATTATGACCACGTCCTCTAGAACTCACTTCTACGGTCGCGCTTTAATCTGCTTTAAGAAATTTTATGTATTAGTATTTGTTCCACTGTTTATCCGCGAACAATTTTATGAAAAGAGCTTAATAGTAGTTCTTTCGATCATTCAGAGTTTTCATTTCAAGTTTTCTACCCTAATTCAGAGAAATACACACATTCAATAGTATCTATCACACACACATTCATCATTCGAACATCTTTGTCTGTTCCTATCCCAGGGGTATTTTCGTCATTTGTCCTACAAGGGTATTTTGGTAATAAATCGGGGTCAATTCAAAAATCTAAAAAGGCATTTCGAAAATTTCCAAAACTCATGGATATTTTTGAGAACAAGATTTGCCAATTCAAAGGTATTGCGAAAATTCTGGGAGTCGGGGTTATTTTGGTAATTTCATAAACCAGGGGTAATTTGGTAAATTTTCCAAATCAAGGTATCTTGGTATTTTGCAAAATAGAGGTTTCTGGTATTTTGGAAAATATCTTAATAAAAGTCGAGAGTAGTATGGTAATAAATTTTTTTTTCCAAACCAGGGGCATTTTAGTAATTTTACATCTAGGGGTATTTAGGTAATTTTGTAAATCAGGAATATTTCAGAAAAATTTTGTAGAATAGTTTTTACAAATCAAAAGGGTAATTTGAGGATTTTAAAACTAGGGTTTTTATAAAAATACGGCTAGTCCCTTTCGGGTTTTAGTTATTGGGTTTAGCCCGTGAATAAATCCTCTTGGTTAGGGTGAACCGTCACTGTGCACCAGGTAGGATTCGAGTGGAGAGGAGGTGAGTCACTAGGACTGCTTAAATACCAAGCTCCCACCGAAACCAATCCTAGACTTGCGCACAATGGTTGCCACACCCTAACTCGGCGACTGAGTGTCACTTGAAAAATATCCCACAACGGGGTGAGTCAAACCGACTCAGTGTGTAACAACCAACACTAAGTCCTAACGATTCAGGCATATCAGATCATACATATACATATAGCAATTAAATATAATGATGCAAACCCGAACCCAAACCTAGATACCATCCGCTACACATCACCCGTACCAACCATCACACCGTGGGGACTACTAAGTCGACCCTCCATCCGCTACACACCATCGAAGGCAGTCGCTGCAGTCGACTGGCACATCGCCCTTATAAATTTGTGGCATAGCCACCAGAAAATATTATTGTGACATAAGTCACCACATTCAGATATTGTGGTATAAAACCACCAGATCACTTCCCCTTAATATAACACCCATATGCCCCATATATCATACATATCATGCAACCTCATGCCATAGGCCTTATTTCACATTCATAACATTTTCACATTTGTGTCATAACAGATATTCTTATTATTGACATAACTTTAGAGAATAACGTACCTGAGTACTCTGTACCATTTGTATGGTACCTTTGGCCACATTTCACATTATTATAAACATATATTATATTGATGCCATAAATCTATTAAGAGTCAGTGTGGGGTACACACCTGATTTACTTAACGCTTTCACTGAAATCCCGAAAACCCGATCTAATGCTTTAGATCCTTAATTCCTACATTCGGCCAACACTTAGTATTTTAGCAAAAAGCCTATTCGGCTATAAGATCAAATCCCGAGGATTTATCGCAACCAAAGTCTTACCTTGTTGTCGATTTGATTACTAATCAAATCCCGAAACTCCGTGATATTCCTTCCTTCCAATCAGCCAACACTAGATCATTTAACAGGTTAGTTTCTGGCTTTTGAATAATTAAGAAACAGGTCTAAGTCACCAAATAGGGCCTTGGCCGAATATCACATGCACTTACCTTGTGAATCTTAAATCTCGAAAAGTGCTACTTGACTATGGTATCTGTCGAAATCACTATGGCCATATGTTAGATCCAATTCTAACATTTAATCACAAATACATGGCCCTTGGCCTATGATCTTATTCACTTACCTTGGATAACCAAAGCCCAAATAACCTCCCTTAGTAGTCGGCTACACTAGAAATCCCGAAAGATCCTTCAAGTATTCGGCCAAAGACAATAATGGAATTAGTATCTTGATTTCGACAGTCAATGAAAGAAAGAGAATTGTATTTCGACATAGAAGAGGTTCCTTACCAACTTAATCAAATGTCCTTCCTTGAAGCAAAGCAATTCGACTCTTGCTTAACTGATCCAATCGGCTCCTAAGGGGTAGAGGAGCATTCAGCTATGGCCACCAAATAGAGAATTCGGCTTCAACAAGGCACACAAAAAGGAAGGGTATGAAGCTTTAGGGGTTACGACAATGGTGGTATTTTGATGGAAGAAGTTGCGGCAATGTTGATCTTTGGGGGAGAGATTTCGGCTAGAACAAGTTAAAAGAAAGAGGAAAGAAAGTGACAGGTTTTTGGAGAGAAAAACAGTAATGAAAGAGGGGCTAAATGATGTTATGAAATTCGGCTACTCCTCCCTCCTATTTTGGCCGAAAATCACCTCAAGAGAGTCCTTTGGCCGGCCACTCTTCCCCCTTATCAGCTTCCTCATTTTTCTCCTACTTTATCTCTTATCTACCCATATAAGATAATTTAATTAAAACCACAATTATCTTCCATCCTAGCCGAATTTTAAAAAGAGATTGACCACATCCATAGCTCATCCACTTGGTGTTTTAATGCCGTCCAACTCCCCTCTTAGTTTGACGCAAAAATACTCCAAAAATGCTCCCCTTGTTGCTCGAACCTAGGCCCTTAAACCCTGTATATGGCGTCACTTGTGTGGGCTTTAAGTGGCGCCTTGTAGCCACTTTAGCAAGCTGATATTTGTGTCATAAATCCCCTACATATTTTCTTAAGGCCTATCAGGCTTAGCTCCCCTTGAAGACTTAAAATTAAATAATTTCTAAGGTATTTGACTACACACCAAGGTTCACAAAATTCATACAACACAATCAGAACACACATAGGCATGCTACTTCATACAATTTAGCATTAATGCATAAGCCATAAATCCCGGATATTACATTAGCACTGCATTTCATCGTGTAATACATATTTTAGAAGATATGCTTCGATGTTGTATACTTGAGTTTGAAGGTAACTGGGAAAAGTATTTGCCTTTAGTAGAATTTGCTTACAATAACAATGTATGGCACTGTATGAAGCTCTGTATGGTCGTAAATGTAGAACTCCATTGTATTAGACAGAACGTAGCGAGAAAAAGTTACGCAAAGTTGACTTAGTCCGTGAAACCGAGGAAAAAGTGAAAGTAATTCGAGGCAGTTTGAAAGCAGCCTCTGATCGACAAAAGTCCTATACTGATCTTAAATGAAAAGAAATAGAATTTCAAGTTTGTGACAAAGTGTTTTTGAAACTATTAACTTGGAAGAAAGTTCTCCGGTTTGGTCGTAAAGGAAAACTAAGTCCACGGTTCATTAGACCATATGAGATTACAGAAAGAATTGGATCGGTTGCATATCGATTAGCTTTACCACCAAAACTAGATCAGATTCATAATGTTTTTCATGTGTCTATGCTACGACGGTATCGATCCTATCCTTTACATGTTATTTCTCCGACAGAGTTAGAGATTCAGCCTGACATGTCATATAGTGAAGAACCGATCAAAATCTTAGCTCGGGAAACAAAAGAGTTAAGAAATAAAATGGTAGCATTGGTAAATGTTCTTTGGCAACGACACGGTATAGAAGAGGCTACCTAAAAACCAAAGGATACTATGAGGAAGCAATACCCGAATCTTTTTACTGGTAAGATTTTCGAGGACGAAAATCCTTAAGGGGGAGAGTTGTAACAACCCAATTTCAGTGAAATCAGAACAGTGGCTTCGAGACCACAAATCTGAGTCGAAAATAAAATTTATTTTAATTTTATTACATGGTCCGTATTATGTTAGAAATGTCATGTGAAAATTTTGATACGAAAATTTTATCAATTAAGCGCTTAATTACGGAATGGACTAAATTGAATAAAATGCAAAAGTTCAATTCTAGTACCTAGAAGGATTAGATAGCTATGAAATTCAAAACTTGAGGTCCTTATATGGTAATTAGACCATTAAAAAAAATATGTAGATATTTTGGTGACTCATCCATGGAAATTTAGAAAAAGGGCAAGGACAAAATTGGAAATTGAAATAATTTAATTAATTAAAAGATGATAAAAAATTATCATCTTATTTTATATCATCTTCAACCCCAAAATACATGGAAACCCTAGGAGAGAGAGAAGAAACTTTCTTGGCTTAATTGGGTAAGTTTGCTTGTCTCGTGTTTAGTAATTTTGATATTTTTGAAACTTGGGTAACTTAATCTATCTATTTGAGGGATCAATTTGAAAAGTTATCAAAGTATGGAAATTAGGTCATGGATGAATATGCTGAAAATTTGAAATTTATGGTAGAAAATGAAAGGTTTTTGATAGATAAACAACTTTTACAAAGTGATTTTTGATGAAAACATGATTTAGGAACTAAAATTTAAAGTTGTAAAAAATTGACGAAAAATTTTGAATTTTATAGAATATATGTGTTGTAAATTTTATAGTGAAATTTTGGTTAGGCTTGGAATAGGGAGTAAATTGCATAAATTTCATTTTCCGAGCCCAAGGACGAAATTGGAATTTATGAAAAAGTTGGGGGCAAAATGGTAATTTTGCCTAGGATGTAAATTGAGTCCACTTGAATATGAAATGTGATAAATTGATGAATAAATTCATTTATATAGATCACGACAACACAAATTCAAGGTTAGACCGAGGAAAAGAAAAAAATTCATATTAGTAGATTTTTAAACGCTAACAAGTGTCGAGGTAAGTTCGTGTAACTTAATCGAGCAAGTAAATATGTTAAATTGAATGTTGAGTTTGTATGGAATGTGACTTATATTGATGTGAATTATTTGATTTCTATAATGAAGAATTGAATACATGATTGAAAAGGTTAAAAAGGGTTAAGTTCTGTTTGAATATTGAATTCCGATAAATATATGTGCTTTCCTGAAATGAATGACATGTTGCATTTGTTGTTGACGAGATTTGGCTCGGATGACTAATCCTATTGACCTCGTTATAAAAAGGATTTAGCCAGATGGGTAATCTTGATATAATACCTCTCGAGCATATGTTACAATTAGGATTTAGCCTGGACTGGTAATCCTAATTGAGCTCTTTTGAGCATATGTTACAATTAGGATTTGGCCTGGACTGATAATCCTAATTGAGCTCTTCTGAGCATACGTTACATAAAGGATTTAGCTTGGACCGGTAATCCTATTATCTGATTTGTGGCTCGAGAGTGTGTTCTTTGATTTGGTGCCCTAATGGATACTCTTGAATAAGAATTGACGATTATTGAATCGTGCACCGTGAGTGTACTACTTGCGTATCCATCGAAATTTCAATGATTCAACGGACACAACTCTTGGCATGATAAGAGAATTATGGGATGAAATGAATAATGTCTTGAAGGAATATAGCATGATGAGCTCATCTATGCTTATTTGATGTATGTGTGAACACTTATGTAACTAACTTCTTTTATAACACCCCTTACCCATATTCGATGCCGGAACAATGTACGAGGCATTACCAGACATAAACACAAGAAAACATACATTTTCGAGTCAGAAATTTCCATTCAAATTAAAACTTTTCATACACATTCATATCGTCCCTAAAACAAGCCTACGAGGCTCAATACCTTTTTTGGAAGTGGTTCGAGACTAAACCGAGAACTTTAGAAAATTTTACAACACTTAGAAAATTTTTCATGTTACAGGGCTCACACGTCCTTGTGACCCTTAGACACGTTCGTGCTACAGGCCGTGGCTTCAAAATAGGGCGCTCTTTGACTTTTGCCACAAGGCCATGCCACATGCTCGTGTGCTAGGCCGTGTGGTCAATTTAATTTTCATAATTTTTTATAAAATAGGTTCAGACTTCACACGGCCGGGGCACATTCCTGTGTCCAAGGCCGTGTAGCACACACGACTGGGACACACGCCCGTATGCTATAATCTGGACAGTCTGTTTCTCAAAATTAAGGTGCAAGAGAAACATGGCCGGAACATATGCCTGTGGGGCAGGCTGTGTGTCACACGGCCTGGACACACGCCCGTGTGTCACACGGCCTAGACACAGTGGACAAAAATAAAGCTATTTACCAAGCCTTTTTGCCACTCTTTAATGTACACACCTACACAACATAACATAGCACCAAACCAAGCATGAACATACAACCAAATCAGCCACAACCAAGAAAACAACACATCATTTAGAAGTTACCATCTATCATATACAAACAACACATATATATCAACTCAAATCAAGTAGATTCCCACATCCATGAAAGGCATTATCATATGAATATACTTAACCAATAATAGCCAATTTCCAATGGCCTTATACAAAATGAGCTTTCAACCAATATAAGCCAACACATTTGGCCAAATCAATTATGACATATAACAAAATGACCAAGTCCCCTATACATGTCATAACTCAAAATGTAGAATTCATTGGTACCAAAATAATAGTTGATAGTGTGAATGGATCTCCGACGATCTCCAATCTCGAGCTAGCTTGGTGACACTATAAGACAAGGGAAAGAAAAGGGAGTAAGCTGTATAGCTTAGTAAGTTCATATGCAAATAATAAACAAAATTAACTATACAATTACCATATAAGTAACATACGTATATCAACCAAAATGTCATTAAAACCTCATGAACATAACATACTCAATCACATTCTTACCAATAGTTCATCATATACCGAATTCATTTCCTTTGAGTTTTTCGTACATACCTGTACCAACTCGTAACATAATCACATACTTTCTCGTATTTGACATACCTGTTAAACCACTTGGAATACTATCGGATACACAGAGAACTTTGCACATAAGTGCCACATATGTAGCCAATGCTACCACAAATCTCATAACACATATAAGCTCGCTCTCGGGCTATCCTCGGGCCTGCTCACACAAGCTGTCAGTCGAGATGTACCTATAAGGTGCTCCTCACACACTGTCAAGTATCCACAACATATGTTGGTTTACCCAGCCACCGGTAGGACGTACAGGACCAGCACCCGGGACACATAATTCACATAATTACATGGGTTCCTAGTGACATGTCACTTGTATCCTAATCTATTTCTAAGGTTCAACCGGGATTTTCCTCTTGCTGGAACTTCGTCGAATATGCTCATAGAATCAATCATACATTTCATGCAATATCAAAACATTAAAATAAAAATATAACATTGCATTATTTACATACGAACTTACCTCGGTACAAAAATAGTGAAAATTAGCATAATTGTCAAACACTTTATTTTCCCCCGATCTAGGTCCGAACTTCGTTTTTATTGATCTATTATAGCAGATTCAGCTCATTTAATATTCGTATTATTCAATTCAGCCCAAAAATCACATTATGGCAAAATTAAATTTTATCCCTAACTTTTCTACTTTTTACATTTTGGTCCCTAGGCTCGTAAAATGAAACGTATTCAATTTCTTTAAACCCAAGCTTAGCCAAACTTTATTCATGCTCATAACAGCCCACAATTTCCATTAAATTACACTCTTACTACATATTTTATAACCTTTACAAATAAATCCTTTTTGACAGTTTTACTGAAAATCACTTAGTAAAAGTTGTTTATCCAACATCAAACTTGCATAATCTACCATTAAACATCAAAATACACAAATATTTAACATGGGTCAAACCCTAGACCTTGATTATTTCTTAAATTTTTTGTAGAAATAGATATATCAGATTACAATGATTTCAAAAATGTAAAGAGCATTAAAAACAGGGCAAGAACGGACTTACAATCGAGTTTGAAAGTGGCCAAACCCTAGCCATGGCTTCCTCCTCTAAATTTCGGCTAGCATGAAGAAGATGGACAAGATTTTGACTTGATTTTTGCTTTTCAATTCATTTAATTACCTAATGACCAAAACACCCCTAACTTAAAGCATAAAAATTCTTTTACTCTATGTCCATTTTTGTCCACTAACTTAAAAAATTGTCTAATTATCATTTAAGAACCTTCAATTTAAAATATCATAGCAATTGGACACCTTAAACACAAAGAACTCAAATTTTGCAGTTTTTCCAATTTAGTCCTTTTAACTAAATTGAGTGCCCAAACGTGAAAATTTTCGAACTAAATTTCACGAAATCATTTCATAAAACTGTAGACCATAAAAATATAATAAAATAAATTTTACTGCGTCTGATTTGTGGTCCCTAAAACACTGTTTTGACTAGATCTAAAATCGGGCTGTTACAATTCTCCCCCCATAGGGATTTTCACTTACCATAAAATAGGTTTGGGTACTGTTTTAGCATAGCTTCCTCAGGTTCCCACCTAGCTTCTTCGACTCTGTGTCGTTGCCACAAAACTTTCACTAAGGCTACATTTTTATTTCTCAATTGTTTAACTTGCCGAGCCAAAATCTTGATCGGTTCTTCACTATAAGTCATATCGGGTCGAATCTCAACCTCTATCAGAGAAATCACATGTGAAGGGCCTGATCGATAACGTCGCAACATCGACACATGAAATAAATTGTGAATCCTTTCCAACTCTCTTGGTAAAGCTAATCGATATGCCACTGGCCCTATTCTCTCAATAACCTCATACGGCCCAATGAAACGCGGACTCAACTTGCCTTTGCGACCAAATCTCAAAATTTTCTTCCATGGGGATACTTTGAGCAATAATTTATCGCCAACTTGAAACTAAATCTCTTTTCTCTTCAAATCCGGATACGACTTCTGTCGATCTGAAGCTGCCTTCAAATAGTCACGAATTACTTTCACTTTCTCTTCGGTCTCTCTAACCAAATCGACCCCAAGGATCTGTTTCTCAGTAAGCTCGGTCCAATACAACGGAGTTCGACACTTGCAGCTATACAATGCCTCATACGGTGCCATCTTTATACTCGACTGAAAACTATTGTTATAAACAAATTCAACTAAAGGTATATATTTTTCCCAACTACCTTCGAACTCCAAAACACAACAGCGAAGCATATCTTCGAGAACCTGAATCATTCTCTCATATTGGCCGTCGATTTGCGGATGAAATGCGGTACTAAAGTTCAACTTTGTACCCAAAGCTTCTTGCAACTTCTTCCAGAATCGTGAAGTAAACCTTGGATCTCTATCCGAAATAATAGAAATAGGTACTTCATGCAATCTCACTATTTTAGCAATGTACAACTCAGCTAGCTTATCAAGTGAGTAATCAGTACGTACCAGTATAAAATGAGTCGATTTCGTCAACCTATCGACAACAACCCAACCGACATCTTTCTTTTAGGAGTCAAAGGCAAACCCATTACGAAATCCATTTTAATTTTGTCCCATTTCCTGACCACCAATACCATTTTTTCAAATCATTATACATTTTCGTACTACCCGGATGAACTGATAAGCAACCACTGTGCACCTCGTGTAAAATCTTGAAACATCAAACAATCATCTGAACCGATCCGAAAGTCTGAATCATTACCAGATTCACACTGAGCTCTTTTAGCTTGCAATTCACTATCACTTTTCTGAGCTTCACAAATCTGCTGAAGAAATATCGGTCTAGTGCTCAACTCGGCCAAAATTGAACCATCATTAGACAATGTCAATCTTGTACTCGTAGCTCTCAAAGCAAATAAGGACTTTCTTCTAAAAGCATTTGCGACTACAGTCGCCTTTTTGGGATGGTAGTCAATCACTATCTGATAATCTTTTAGTAGCTCGAGCCATCTCCATTGCCGCAAATTCAGATCTTTCTAAGTCATCAAATACTTTAAACTTTTATGATCTGAAAATACATGACATTTCTCTCCATACAAGTGATGCCTCCAAATCTTCAAAGCAAACACTATAGCTACCAATTCTAGATCGTGCATCGAATAATTCTTCTCGTGCGGTTTCAACTGTCTCGAGCCATCGGCTATCACTTTGCCCTCTTGCATCAATACACATCCTAACCCATTTAGTGACACATAGCTATAAATCACACACTCCTTTCCTGGTTCAGGTTGCACTAAAACTGACGCCTCGGTCAATAATGCTTTCAACTTCTCAAAAGTTTGCTGACATTTTTCGGACCATTCAAACTTAATATCTTTTTGCAATAGCTTAGTCATAAGAGTAGAAATCATCGAAAATCCTTTGAAAAAATGTCGATAATAACCTGCTAAGCCCAAAAAGCTTCTGACCTCTAATACATTCTTCGGCAGTTTCCAATCAACAATTGTCGATATCTTACTCGGATCAACCCGAATACCGTCTCCAGAGACAATATGTCCCAAGAATCTGACTTCTCGGAGCCAAAACTCACTTTTACTGAATTTAGCAAATATTTTTTTATCTCTCAAAGTCTTCAATATAGTTCTTAAATGCTCGGTATGCTTAGACTCACCTCTAGTATAAATCAGGATGTCATCGATGAACACAACCACAAACTTATCTAAATATGGACGAAAAATTTGATTCATCAAGTCCATAAAAACAATAGGAGCATAGTTAGTCCAAAAGGCATGATAAGAAATTCATAGTGCCTGTACCTTGTTCTGAAAGTGGTTTTTGCCATGTTTGACTCTTTAACTCTCAACTGTAGTAGCTAGACCTCAAATCAATCTTCGAAAATACTGTTGCCCCCTTCAAATGATCAAACAAGTCATCAATTCTTGGCAAAAGATACTTGTTCTTTATAGTCACCTTGTTGAGTTGTCGGTAATCGGTACAAAGTCTCATGGATCCATCTTTCTTCTTGACAAATAACACCAGTGCACCCCATGGTGAAAAACTCAGTCTCGCAAATCCCTTATTCTTCAATTCTTGTAACTAAGACTTCAATTCCTTTAACTCAGTTGGAGCCATTCTATACGGGGCTATCGATATCAGTGAAGTCACTGGTACTAAATCAATACCAAACTCAACTTCTCTAATCGGTAGCAACCTAGGCAACTCTTCTAGAAAAACATCTGGATATTCACTAACTACCGACACTGATTCAATTTTCAACTCAGACACTTTTGTATTCAACACAAGCTAGATAAGCTTCACAACCCTTTCTCACATATCTTTGGGTAGTCATTGAAGAAATCACAACATGTAACTCACCTGACTTATCTAAATCAAATTCAAAGAATTTCACCATTCTCACATTTTAATTCAATAATTTTCCACCGACAATTCACTACAACATCATGCAGTGTCAACCAATCCATATCCAAAATGACATCAAACTCATCAAATGGCAACAACATTAGGTCAACCAGAAAACAGTGACCTCAAATCATCAATGGACAATTCTTGCAAACTTTATCAACTAGCACATATTTGCCTAAGGGATTTGACACTTTAATCACAAATTTAGTAAACTCAACAGGCAAGTTCTTACTAGCTACCAATTTCATGCAGATATAAGAATGAGTCGATCTAGGATCAATCAATGCAATTACAGTAGTATTATAGAGAGAAAAAAGTACCAGTGATAAAATCGAGAGATTCGCTTCTTTGCGAGCACGGATAGCATAGGCACTTGCAGTGCCCTGGCCTCAGATCTTACAGTTGTATCTTTTGTCACACTTTTACTACTAGCTCCATTTCCCGTGTTCCTTGGTAGTCTCCCTTTAGAGGCAGTGTTGCCCGATCTTGCAGTCTGAAACTTATCCTTTTCAACCATCTCTTGGCAATCTTTAATAAAATGGTCGTGAGAGCCACACTTAAAACAAGCCTGGTCATACATTCTACATTCGTCGGGGCGTCGTTTGCCACAGTGCAGACATTCAGGCCTACCAGACTTAGCGTTAGCAACGCTCACTACTAATGTAGTTTGGGCTTAAGAATCCGAGTATTGCTTCCCACGATCTCTGTTGGGATACCCAGTTGAAGCACTCGATCGAGCATACAAATCTCTCGATTTCTTAGACTGAGATTGAAATGAATTGCTCATCGACCTTTTACTTGTATCTCTAGTCTCAGACTCAGCTTTTCTCTTTTCCTTGCTTAATTCTTCAGCTTTACAAGCTCGGTCAAATAGCACCATAAATTTTTTCAGCTCAAGAACTCCAACTAACAATCAGATGTCCTTATTCAACCCATATTCGAACCTTTGGCACATGATAGCCTCAGTGGAAACACACTCCTGAGCATACCTACTGAGCTTGACAAACTCTCAGTCATACTCGGTTACAGACATTCGACCCTGTTTCAGCTCTAATTTTTTTTTTTTGCATTCCACCTCCGGTATGCTGAGTCTCTTTGAAGTGATACGGCACATTTCAGACATTCATCCGGTGTGCAAGACAGTTCATCAAATACCTTGATAGAATTCTCAAACCAAAATTCTGCCCTATCAGGATCATCGTCAACATTCGCTCTAAAATCTTCAGCCCCATGCTATTGAATCTTATCAACCCGAGGCTTATTCAATCTTAGGAATTCCATACCTTGTGGAGCTACAGGAACCGATTGATGAATAGGTGGGGGTGGAGGGGGTTAAGCATTCAGATTTGTTTGAACAAACTCCGTATACCAGTCGTTCATCATGTGTAGGAAGACTTCTCTAGCCCCTTCTCCTCTTCCCTGACTAACCGTGGGAGGTCTACCTTCAGACAGCACTGCCTCTTAAGCGGGAGCCAACGCATTACTTTCTACTTCATCAGCTTCAGCTCGATTGATATATCAAAACACATTTTAAAATTGTTAGGAGTCATCACACTATCACGATTTATTTATGGCATGTATAGCTAGACTTTCACAAACACTACATTAGTCTGAGAATCGACTAAATCGTAGCTCTGATACCACTAAATATAACACCCCTTACCCATATTTGACGCCAGAATAGGGTACGAGGCATTACTGGACATAAACAAAAGTAAACATACATTTCCGAGTCATAAATTTCCATTCAAATTAAAACTTTTCATACACATTCATATCCTCCTTAAAACGAGCCTACGAGGCTTAATACCTTGTTTGGAAGTGGTTCGGGACTAAACCGAGAACTCTAGAAAATTTTACAAAACTTAGAAAATTTTTCATGTTACAGGGCTCACACGCATGTGTGGTCCAAGGGACACGCCCGTGTGACCCTTGGACACGCCCATGCTACAGGTCGTGACTTCAAAATAGGGTGCTCTCTAACTTGTGCCACACGGCCGTGCCACACGCCCATGTGCTAGGCCGTGTGGTCGATTTAATTGTCATAAATTTTTTATAAAATAGGTGAAGACTTCACACGGACGGGGCAAATTCTCGTGTCCAAGGCTGTGTAGCACACATGGCTAAGACACACGCCCGTGTCTCTGCCCGTGTGCTATATTCTGGACATATTGTTTCTCAAAATTAAGGTACAAGAGACACACGGCCGGAACACATACCCTTGGGGCAAGACACGCCCGTGTGTCTACCCGTGTAGACAAAAATAAGGTTATTTACCAAGCCTTTTTGCCACTCTTTAATGTACACACCTACACAACATAACATAGCACCAAACCAAGCATGAACATACAACCAAATCAGCCACAACCAAAACAACAACACATCATTTACATGCTGCCATCTATCATATACAAACATCACATATATATCAACTCAAATCAAGTAGATTCCAACATCCATGAAAGGTATTATCATATGAATATACTTAACCAATAATAGCCAATTTCCAATGGCCTTATACAAAATGAGCTTTCAACCAATATAAGCCAACACATTTGGCCAAATCAATTATGACACATAACAAAATGACCAAGGCCCCTATACATGCCATAACTCAAAATGTAGAATTCATTGGTACCAAAATAATAGTTGATGGTGTGAATGGATCTCCGACGATCTCCAATCTTGAGCTAGCTTGGTGACACTATCAGACAAGGGAAAGAAAAGGGAGTAAGCTATATAGCTTAGTAAGTTCATATGCAAATAATAAACAAAATTAACCATACAATTACCATATAACAAACGTATATCAACCTAAATGTCATTAAAACCTCATGAACATAACATACTCAATCACATTCTTAACAATAGTTCATGATATACCGAATTCATTTCCTTTGATTTTTTCGTACATACCTGTACCAACTCGTAACATAATCACATACTTTCTCGTATTTGACATACCTGTTGAACCACTTGGAATACTATCGGATACACAGAAAACTTTGCACGTAAGTGCCACATATGTAGCCAATGCTACCAAAAATCTCATAACACATATAAGCTCGCTCTCGAGCTATCCTCGGGCCTGCTCACACAAGCTGTCAGTCGAGACGTACCTATAAGGTGCTCTTCACTCAAGCTGTCAAGTATCCACAACATATGCTGGTTTACCCAGCCACTGGTAGGACGTACAGGACCAGCACCCGGGACACATAATTCTCATAATTACATGGGTTCCTAGTGTGTAACACCCCAAACCCGGCCCACGAGCCTCAACCGGATCTGGTATGTCACGGAGTAAAAATGTTTTGAAAGATTTGGGTTAACAGTGGAAATCTGAAAATATTGTTGAAGTTATAAAATGGTGTTTGCTAAAACTCAGATGGGTTGATTTGATAAACACGAATGAGTTGAAACCTTTTTCCTTTGAAACCATCTGATCGTTTAAATTTTTAGAACCATCAGAGTTATTGTTAACTTGGTAAGTTTTGTTACTCGATGGTAACATCTTGGAAAACGCGTACGAGTATAAATAAAAAAATGTTACTTTTAATCGATTTGCTTAACAGTTTATAAGTTCATTCGTAATATAATAGAAATAAAGTAAAAGCATCTACTTAAACCTACGAATAATAATAAGCGGCCATATTACAACCCAATCGAAATTTAGTGAATAATAAACTTTAAACGGTGCGAAACAAAATTTCAAGTCCAAGGAACAAGCATGGCCGCCTCGAGTCCTCTCCGGCTCCATCTCCGCGATCTACTCACCTGCAACATGATATGGGAAGGGGTGAGTCACCAAGACTCAGTGTATAAATCCCCAACCCGGAAATGCACCTCATACACAAGATATTAGTAAGACATGCAAATATGCAACCCAAGCTAGCCATCCATACTCCTTTTTCTACCCCGTGTGGTCAAAACCACTGGTGACAGTCCATAGAGATCATCTTCCTCCTCTCATCAATCCCACCATCATCATGTTCACATAACATGTATCATGATCCCATATATCATGCATTTATATAAAGCATAGCATTTAACAACATATGATGGCCTACACGAACATACATCGTAGATCACGTAATAGGGGACTTACCCGAAATCCAAGCTTATGCCCACAAGGCAAAAGTTTACTACACGAGAGGTTATATAGCAATATAATAGGCAGTCTATGCTAATAAAGTGTGTAAGAGTTTACACACCTGATTCAACGCAAGTCTAAGCGAATCCCGAACTATGGTGCTATATCCTTGACCCTATATTCGGCCAACATCCAAGTTAGTCATAGGCCATATTTGGTTTTACCCACATAAATCCCGAAAGATCTGTCGCTAAATAATAATAATACTCACCCTAAGTAGATTTGGTTTCCAACCAAATCCTGAACCACACACACCACTTGTTATTGGCACCAATACTTGCTCAAGAGAGTGTAGCCGACAAGAGAGAGATGTTGACTATTGGTTTTGAACTCAATGAAAGATTCGGCTCCAACAAAAGATACAATTGGCACCAAAAGAGGGAGATTCGGCCTCAAGGTAAATCGGTTATGACCTTAGAATAGGGAATGAACCATTCGGCTATCATCAAAATAAAAGGAGAACTTGGAAAAGAGGTGTAGGTTCGGCCGAGAACAAGTAGAGGGAGAAGAAGAACACTAATGACCTTGTTGGTCCTTGAAGTTTTGGTCACCAACACAAAGAGGAAGAAGGCCGAAATTAGATGGCTTTAGCACCAAAGAAACGGTACAAAAAGAGAACAAAATTCAGCACACCTCCTAAGCATACTTCAAAGCCGATTGTGAAAGCTCCTAAGGTGTCCTACATTCGGCCATGCTCAAGGTAAAGAAAAGAAAAACCAATCAAGAAAATTGGCCAAGCTTTTGCTACACAAGGCCGACCATGCTTCCTTCCCCATCATGATAATTTCCATCATCAATTACCATAACATTGTTTATTCTTTCTCCCATCACCATTGGAAACAAAACATTATTAATATGTGCCCATCACTAACCCATGCATAAAATAAACTAACTCATACTCCAACAATAATTAAAATAAAACCCATACTTCCCAGTACAAACAAAAATAAACAAAGTAGCATGCCTTCATGCGTGCATGCCCCATGCAGCCACTACCCACGCCTGCATAAACAAAAACAAAACCCCCAGGCGCTCCCCAAAGTCTCGAACCCGAGACCTGAAGAAGACATCTCCCGCCTCCAACCACTCGGCCACTTTTCAATTCATGACATAACCACGTCACAAATTCTTTTAAGCTATCCTTCGCTGGCTCCCTTTTCTTAACGCTAAAGCAAATATAAAAACACCTGCGCGCCTCCATCAGGACTCGAACGCCAGACCTCCATGCCGCAGCCCTCAAGCAACGCCCTTAGCCACTCGGCCAAGGCGTCTTGTGTGACATAGACCTGCCACAAAAATATTTAAAGCCTCCCTGACCTTGCTCCCTTTCCAGGCGCAAAAATAAAAACCCCAGATGCGCCTCACGCTACTCGAACCCCTTCCTTCCTACGCAATCCTCCAAGGCCCTTAAAGCAGCGCCCCAAGCTACTTTACTAATCTGTCTTTCGTGCCCATTAACTCCAAAAATTTTACTTAAGGCCTTCATAGCCCAATTCCCCTTTTAACTTGAAATTTTCACAATTTTTCCAATGCACTCCCTTTTTATCCTAGAGTTTTAAGAACCCCTAAAACACATCCAAACCACTCTTAAGGCCTCCTAACTCATGAATTATTCACGAATGCATAACCCCTAATCTAGGATGTTACAACTCTACCACTCTTAAAAATAATTTCGTCCTCGAAATTACCTGCATACTCCACATCCTGACGCTTAAGATCAGCGTATGATTTCTGCCTGTCCGACGCCTCCTTCAGACGAGCCCGAATTACCCTCACCTTATCTTCTGTCTCTGCCACCAACTCTGGACCCAACATCTGACGCTCACTCAATTCTGTCCAACAGGTAGGAGTACGGCATTTCCGACCATACAGCGCCTCATATGGTGCCATCTGAATACTCGCTTGATAACTGTTGTTATAAGCGAATTCTACCAAGGGTAGGTACTCCTCCCAACTACCACAGAAGTCCAAAACACAACCTCTTAACATATCTTCCAACACCTGGATTACTCTCTCAGATTGTCCATCAGACTGTGGATGAAAAGCCGTGCTGAAATTCAATTTCGTACCCAACGACTGATGTAAGGCCTTCCAAAATCTCGACGTGAACCTGGGATCTCTATCGAGATAATGGACACAGGCAGTCTATGCAACCGCACTATCTCAGCTATATACAACTTGGCTAACCTTTGAAGCGAGTAGTCAACTTACCGGTATGAAATGGGCTGATTTAGTTACCCGATCTACTATCACCCATATAGAGTCTTTCTTACTGGGTGTAAGGGAAAGCTCACTCACGAAATCCATCGTGATCCCCTCCCACTTCCACTGTAGGATCTTTACTGGTTGTAACAGCCCTGATGGTAACTGATGCTCAGCCTTAACTTGCTGGCATGTCAGACACTTGTCCACTAACTCGGTTACTTCCCGCTTAAGACCCAGCCACCAAAACTGCTCCCTTAACTCCCGGTACATCTTACTGCCTCCAGGATGCATAGCGTACGGGCTGCTATGCGCTTCTTTAAGGATCCGCTGTCTCAAATCATCATCCTTAGGCATACATACTCTCCCTTGAAAATACAACACTCCATCACTATCCAAGCTAAAACCCTCGGTCTCACCACTCTGTACTTGCAACCTCCGAGTGCTCAAAACTTCATCGGTCAACTGCCTCCCTTTAACTTCATTGATCCAAGATGGTTTCACCCGCAATTCTGCCAGAAGACTACCATCCTCATAGAGACTTAGGTGAGAAAACATTGCTCGCAATTCTGCCACCACTTTACAACTCAAAGCATCAGCGACTACGTTAGCCTTGCCCGGATGGTATTCGATAGAGCAATCGTAGTCCTTCAGCAACTCAATCCACCTCCGTTGCCTCAGATTTAAATCTTTTTTGGTCAAGAGGTACTTCAGACTCTTGTGATCCGAGTACATCACTGACTTCTCTCCATACGATAGTGCCTCCAAATTTTCAAGGCAAAAACCACAGCAGCTAATTCCAAATCGTGAGTCGGATAATTACCTTCGTGAGGCCTCAACTGCCGTGACGCATAAGCGACCACCTTTCCATCTTGCATCAACACACACCCTAAACCAGTATGCGATGCATCACAATATACAATGAATTCCTTTCCTGACTCAGGCTGAATCAAGACTGGTGCTTCTGTCAAAAACTTCTTGAGTTTGTCGAAGCTCTCTTGCTGCTTCTCCGACCACATGAATGGAACTCCTTTTCTCAGTAACTGGGTTAGCGGTGCTGCGATTAAGGAGAAATTTTCCACGAATCTTCTGTAATATCCAGCCAACCCCAGAAAACTTCGGATTTCCGTAACCGACTTTGGTGGTTTCCACTCCAACACTGCCTCGACCTTGCTAGGGTCCACCCTGATCCCCTCAGCTGAAACAACATGTCCTAGGAAAGTCATCTCCTTAAGCCAAAACTCACACTTGCTGAATTTGGCGTACAGCTGTTTCTTCCTTAGCACTTGCAGAACCACATGAAGGTGTGCGTCATGCTCCTCCTCAGACTTCGAGTACACCAAAATGTCGTCTATAAACACTACGACGAACCGATCCAGATAGGGTTGGAAAACCCGGTTCATCAAGTCCATAAACGCGGCTGGCGCATTCGTCAAACCAAAAGGCATTACCAGAAACTCGTAGTGCCCATACCGAGTATGGAATGCCGTCTTATGGATATCAGCTTCCTTCACCTTCAGCTGATGATACCCCGACCTAAGGTCGATCTTAGAGAAAATCGATGCACCCTTGAGTTGATCAAACAAATCATCAATCCTGGGCAAAGGATACCGGTTCTTTATTGTTAGCTTGTTCAGCTGTCTATAGTCTATGCACATCCTCATTGTTCCATCCTTCTTCTTGACAAAAAGCACTGGAGCTCCCCAAGGCGATACACTCGGTCGGATGGACCCTCTATCCAATAGTTCCTGGATCTGAGCCTTCAACTCCACTAATTCTTTCAGCGCCATCCGATACGGAGATATAGGTACTGGCGCGGTTCCAGGTAACAAATCTATACCAAACTCAACCTCACGATCAGGAGGTGGACCCGGGAGTTCCTCTAGAAACACATCAACATACTCCCTTACAGTCCGCACATCCCTAATAGTTGTATCCTTAGCTTCCGAAGCACAGACATGCACGACATATGCCTCGCATCCCTTCCTAACCATCTTTTTTGCCTTCAATGTCGAAACCAGATTAGATAGGTAATCTCTCCTCTTACCTATCATCAGAACCTCATCTCCATTCACGGTCTTTAACACCATGCGCTTAGCTGCGCAATCCAGGCTAGCTTGATACTTTACTAGCCAATCCATCCCGAGAATCAGATCGAACTCCCTAAACGGTAGTTCCATCAAGTCAGCCAAGAACACGACCCCTTGGAGTTCTAGGGGTACATCCCTATAAAGTTTACTTACTTCTACAGAGTGACCTAGAGGGCTAAACACAGTCATCTTCTTAGAAGTAAGCTCAAAGTCTAAGTTCAGAGTTTCCACAATGCTACTAGCAATGTATGAGTGAGTCGAGCCAACATCAATCAAGGTGATATAGGGTACTCCAAAGATCAAAAACATACCAGTTATGACGTCCGGTACGTCGCCCTCCTCTTGACGCCTCGTGGCATAGACCAAACCAGGCTGCCTAGCCTTAGTACCACTGTTACCTCCACTCGATGTCCCACGACCTCTGCCAGCACCATTACCTCCCCTTCCTGCACCACAACCTCTCGACGGCTGCTGATTATCCCTCCTATTCAGTGGACGTTCCTGACCCTCAGACCTTAGCCTAGCTGCCTTTTTCAGACAATCCCTAACTCAATGAGTCCTGGATCCACACTCGAAGCATCCTCGATTACCATTCCAACATTCTCCCGCATGAGACTTTCCACACCGAGCACACCGTGGCGGCCATTGAGTATTAGCAGCAACAGCAGTAGGCCTAGCAGCTTGATCTGACCGACCATACCTTGTCCTCTTCTGCTGATTTCCAGAAAACCTCGAAGATCCCGAGCTCCTCTTGTTCCAGCTCCTATCCTGGTTTCGTCTAAAAGACTGTCTTACTCCTTCAGCAACTTTAGCCTTCTCTACTAGAACAGCGAACTCCCGTTCCTGTTGCGGAGCAATCATCATCCTCAGCTCATCCCGCAGCCCATCCTCGAATCTGACATAGTGTTCATACTCAGTACTCACAATACCACGAGCATACCTACTCAAACGGAGAAATTCAGCCTCATACTCTGCCACCGTCTTATTGCCCTGAACCAGGTTCAAGAAAGCCTTCCGCTGCGTATCCACGTAGCTAGCTCCTATATATTTCCTCTGGTAGGCTGCCCTAAAGAATTCCCATGTGAGGTCCTCCGACATCGCTCCGTCCCTTACGGTGAGCCACCACTGGTATGCCTCATCCCGAAGTAGAGAGATTATACCCTTCAGCTTTTCCTCAGCTGAAAAATCCAGGTCCTCCATGATCCTTTCAGTTGATTCCAGCCAATACTCCACCGTACTGGGGGCTACACCTGATACACCTCGAAATATCTCCGCCCCATTCGCTCGAAGTCGCTCTGGAACAGATTTCCGAGCTCCTGTACCTCTACCTGCCTCAGCCATCATCTCTAAAACTCGCAGCATGGCCTGCGATACTGACTCGCCCCCTGTCTGATCCTGTTCTCCAACACCAAAAGTTGGGGGTGGTGGTGGAGGTGGTATCTCATTATCAGACCCCTGGCCCGACCTAATGGGTTCTGGCACCGCCATCCTGCCTCTACCGCGTCCTCGACGGCCGCGTCCTCTAGAACTCATCTCTTATCGCGCGATCTGTCTTAAAAAGTTTTATGAGTTAGTCATTGTTTCACTGATTATTAGCAAAGGAATTTTATGAACGAAGTTTAGAAGTTGTTCTTTCGATCAAACAAGTTTCAAGTCTTCTATTCTAATTCAAAGATACACATTCACTTATTCCATCACCCTTTTGTCCAATTCCTATCCCGAGGGTATTTTCGTCATTTGCCCTACAGGGGTATTTTGGTAATAAACCGGGGTAAATAATTCCGAGGCATTTCAAAAGTTACAAAAATTTGAGGGTTCTTTTTGGAAAATTTGTTCTCCAAATTGGTAGTGTTGCAAAGATTTTGAAAACCAGGGTTATTTTGGTAATTTTGTAAATTAGGGGCAATTTTGTAAATTTCCAAAATCTGGCATTTTTGATTTTTGCAATTTAAGGGTTTTGGGTATGTTCGTAAAATAAGAAAAACTTTGTCGAATTTGGGGGGTAGCTTAGTAATTTTAGAAACCAGGGGCATTTTTGAAATTTTACCGCTAAGGGTATTTTTGTAATTTCCATAAATCGAAAATTTTTCGAAAAATTTTGTAAAATAATGCTCACAAGTTTAAGGGAAATTTTTAAAAGTTTAAAACTGGAGTTTTTTATAAAATACGGCTAGTCCCCCTGTCGGGTTTTAGTAATCGAGTTTAGCCCATGAACAAGTCCTCACGGTTAGGGTAAACCGAAGCTACGCACCAGGTAGGATTCCTGCGAAGAGGAGGTGAGTCACTAGGACTGCTTAAAAACCAGGCTCTTCCGGATCCAATCCTAGACATGCGCACAAGGGTTACCACACCCTAATTCGGCGACTTAGTCATAGGTTTGTTTAATTAGGCAATTAAAATCTTATGCGATTATTGGGGTAAACTAGTCCTAGGGTTCACATACCTTTCATACTATCTATGTTCCATTTCTACCACTTTACAAATAATAATTCACACAGAGGTTAGAAATACTTACCCGAGCGGATCGGTGCCGGAGACTCGATGCCATGTTGTTCAAATCAAAACCATTTCTACAATATTTCACAAAAGCTTATCAAGAAAACATTTTTGGGCCTTGGGCCCCCCCACAGCCGAGTTTTTGAACCTGGCTCTGATACCAATTATGTAACACCCCAAACCCGGCCCACGAGCCTCAACTGGATCTGGTATGTCACGGAGTAAAAATGTTTTGAAAGATTTGGGTTAACAGTGGAAATCTGAAAATATTGTTGAAGTTATAAAACGGTGTTTGCTAAAACTCAGATGGGTTGATTTGATAAACACGAATGAGTTGAAACCTTTTTCCTTTGAAACCATCTGATCGTTTAAATTTTTAGAACCATCAGAGTTATTGTTAACTTGGTAAGTTTTGTTACCCGATGGTAACATCTTGGAAAACGCGTACGAGTATAAATAAAAAAATGTTACTTTTAACCGATTTGCTTAACAGTTTATAAGTTCATTCGTAATATAATAGAAATAAAGTAAAAGCATCTACTTAAACCTACGAATAATAATAAGCGGCCATATTACAACCCAATCGAAATTTAGTGAATAATAAACTTTAAACGGTGTGAAACAAAATTTCAAGTCCAACGAACAAGCATGGCCGCCTCGAGTCCTCTCCGGCTCCATCTCCGCGATCTACTCACCTGCAACATGATACGGGAAGGGGTGAGTCACCAAGACTCAGTGTATAAATCCCCAACCCGGAAATGCACCTCATACACAAGATATTAGTAAGACATGCAAATATGCAACCCAAGCTAGCCATCCATACTCCTTTTTCTACCCCGTGTGGTCAAAACCACTGGTGGTCAAAACCACTGGTGACCGAAATCACAAATATACCAAGTGATGGGGCCAACCCATCGTGTGGTCAAAACCACTGATGACCATAGGTCACAGTATCAACATGTGGTCAAAACCACTGGTGGTCAAAACCACTGGTGACCGAAATCACAAATATACCAAGTGATGGGGCCAACCCATCGTGTGGTCAAAACCACTGATGACCATAGGTCACAGTATCAACATGTGGTCAAAACCACTGGTGGTCAAAACCACTGGTGACCGAAGTCACAAATATCAATATGTGGTCAAAACCACTGGTGGTACCAAACCACTGGGACTTAGTCACAAATTATATCAACGGTGTGGCCAAAACCACTGGTGACCGAAGTCACAAATATCAAGTGATGGGGCCAACCCATCGTGTGGTCAAAACCACTAGTGACAGTCCATAGAGATCATCTCCCTCCTTTCATCAATCCCACCATCATCATGCTCACATAACATGTATCATGATCCCATATATCATGCATTTATATAAAGCATAGCATTTAACAGCATATGATGGCCTACACGAACATACATCGTAGATCACGTAATAGGGGACTTACCCGAAATCCAAGCTTATGCCCACAAGGCAAAAGTTTACTACACGAGAGGTTATATAGCAATATAATAGGCAGTCTATGCTAATAAAGTGTGTAAGAGTTTACACACCTGATTTAACGCAAGTCTAAGCGAATCCCGAACTATGGTGCTATATCCTTGACCCTATATTCGGCCAACATCCAAGTTAGTCATAGGCCATATTTGGTTTTACCCACATAAATCCCGAAAGATCTGTCGCTAAATAATAATAATACTCACCCTAAGCAGATTTGGTTTCTAACCAAATCTCGAACCACACACACCACTTGTTATTGGCACCAATACTTGCTCAAGAGAGTGTAGCCGACAAGAGAGAGATGTTGACTATTGGTTTTGAACTCAATGAAAGATTCGGCTCCAACAAAAGATACAATTGGCACCAAAAGAGGGAGATTCGGCCTCAAGGTAAATCGGTTATGACCTTAGAATAGGGAATGAACCATTCGGCTATCATCAAAATAAAAGGAGAACTTGGAAAAGATGTGTAGGTTCGGCCAAGAACAAGTAGAGGGAGAAGAAGAACACTAATGACCTTGTTGGTCCTTGAAGTTTTGGTCACCAACACAAAGAGGAAGAAGGCCGAAATTAGATGGCTTTAGCACCAAAGAAACGGTACAAAAAGAGAACAAAATTCAGCACACCTCCTAAGCATACTTCAAAGCCGATTGTGAAAGCTCCTAAGGTGTCCTACATTCGGCCATGCTCATGGTAAAGAAAAGAAAAACCAATCAAGAAAATCGGCCAAGCTTTTGCTACACAAGGCCGACCATGCTTCCTTCCCCATCATGATAATTTCCATCATCAATTACCATAACATTGTTTATTCTTTCTCCCATTACCATTGGAAACAAAACATTATTAATATGTGCCCATCACTAACCCATGCATAAAATAAACTAACTCATACTCCAACAATAATTAAAATAAAACCCATACTTCCCAGTACAAATAAAAATAAACAAAGCAGCATGCCTTCATGCGTGCATGCCCCATGCAGCCACTACCCACGCCTGCATAAACAAAAACAAAACCCCCAGGCGCGCCCCAAAGTCTCGAACCCGAGACCTGAAGAAGACATCTCCCGCCTCCAACCACTCGGCCACTTTTCAATTCATGACATAACCGCG
The DNA here is from genome assembly GCA_005393395.2 of Gossypium australe. Lineage (NCBI taxonomy): Eukaryota > Viridiplantae > Streptophyta > Magnoliopsida > Malvales > Malvaceae > Gossypium > Gossypium australe. The sequence continues at coordinate 117,295,259 of CM016616.1, read as the reverse complement.
TCACAAATTCTTTTAAGCTATCCTTCGCTGGCTCCCTTTTCTTAACGCTAAAGCAAAAATAAAAACACCAGCGCGCCTCCATCAGGACTCGAACGCCAGACTTCCATGCCTCAGCCCTCAAGCAATGCCCTTAGCCACTCGGCCAAGGCGTCTTGTGTGACATAGACCTGCCACAAAAATATTTAAAGCCTCCCTGACCTTGCTCCCTTTCCAGGCGCAAAAATAAAAACCCCAGATGCGCCCCGCGCTACTCGAACCCCTTCCTTCCTGCGCAATTCTCCAAGGCCCTTAAAGCAGCACCCCAAGCCACTTTACTAATCTGTCTTTCGTGCCCATTAACTCCTAAAATTTTACTTAAGGCCTCCATAGCCCAATTCCCCTTTTAACTTGAAATTTTCACAATTTTTCCAATGCACTCCCATTTTATCCTAGAGTTTTAAGAACCCCTAAAACATATCCAAACCACTCTTAAGGCCTTCTAACTCATGAATTATGCAGGAATGCATAACCCCTAATCTAGGATGTTACATAGTGACATGTCACTTGTATCCTAATCTATTTCTAAGGTTCAACCGGGATTTTCCTCTTGCTGAAACTTCGTCGAATATGCTCATAGAATCAATCATACATTTCATGCAATATCAAAACATTAAAATACAAACATAACATTGCATTATTTACATACGAACTTACCTCGATACAAAAATAGTGAAAATAGACCTAATTGTCAAACACTTTGTTTTTCCTCCGATCTAGGTTCGAACTTCGTTTTTCTTGATCTATAATAGCAAATTCAGCTCATTTAATACTCACATTATTCAATTCAGCCCAAAAATCACATTATGGTAAAATTAAATTTTGCCCCTAACTTTTCTACTTTTTACATTTTGGTCCCTAGGATCTTAAAATGAAACGTATTCAATTTCTTTAAAACCCAAGCCTAGCCGGACTTTATTCATGCTCATAATAGCCCACTATTTCCATTAAATCACACTTTTACTACATATTTTATAACCTTTACAAATAGGTCCTTTTTATATTTTTACCGAAAATCACTTAGTAAAAGTTGTTTATCCAACATCAAACTTGCATAATCTACCATTAAACATCAAAATACACAAATATTTAACATTGGTCAAACCCTAGACCTTGATTATTTCTTAAATTTATGGTAGAAATAGATAGATCGGGTTACAACGATTTCAAAAATGTAAAGAGCATTAAAAACGGGGCAAGAACGGACTTACAATCGAGCTTGGAAGTGGCCAAACCCTAGCTATGGCTTCCTCCTCTAAATTTGGCTTACATGATGAAGATGAGCAAGATTTTGGATTGATTTTTTCTTTTTAATTCATTTAATTACCAAATGACCAAAATACCCCTAACTTAAAACATAAAATTCTCTTTCTCCATGTCCATTTTTGTCCACTAACTTAAAAAATGGTCTAATTACCATCTAAGGACCTTCAATTTAAAATCTCATAGCAATTGGACACCATAAACACATAGAACTCAAATTTTGCACTTTTTACAATTTAGTCCTTTTAACTAAATTGAGTGCCCAAACGTCAAAATTTTCGAACAAAATTTTCAGAAATCATTTCATAAAACTGTAGACCATAAAAATATAATAAAATAAATTTTACTGCTTTAGATTTGTGGTCCCGAAACCACTATTTTGACTAGACCCAATATTGGGTTGTTACATGTTTGATTGAATGTATATGTTTAGGTAAATTTGCCAAATTGATGAAAACCATGTTATTGAATGCTTATTGTTAAATAACATAATTTGGTAAGGTTTAATTCCTGTTATACGAACTTACTATGCATGTAATGCTTACTTAGTTTTAATTTCCTTATTTTATAGTACTCAGAAGCTCGCGAAGGTTGGAGATCAATGGAGCATCATCACACTATCTACTAGTTTATTTTGGGTATATATAGTAAAATCATTTTGGTATAATGGCATGTATAGGATAATCTAACACCCCTAACTTGTATTCGTCGCCGGAACAGGGTTATGGAGCGTTACCAAGACTTTCAGAACATTTTTCAGATAATTCATGCCAATTACTATTCATTAACTGATATCATTCGTAACGTCCCTTAAATGGACCCTCGAGGCCCAATATGAACAGTAGAAACAAATCGGGGCTTAATTGGAACCTCTAAGAATTTTTCGCGAAATTACAAAAATTTTCTAAGTTGCAGGGTTCACAAGCCCGTGTGGTCTAGGGACACGCCCGTGTGGTCAGGCCGTGTGACTACACACACCCGTGTCCCTAACCCATGTAACTCTCTGACTTATAAGGCATGAAAAAATTGAAGTCACACAACCGTGTGCTAGGCCGTGTGGCGAATTTTATTTTCGAAATTTAGCTGTACTTTTCACACGGCCGTGTAACACGCCCGTGTCCAAGGCCGTGTCAACCACACGTTTGAGACACACGCCCGTGTCTCTGATCGTGTGCCCAATTCTGAGCATTCTGTTTCTCATTTTTAAGATGCAGGGGACACACGGCCAAATCACATGTCCATGGGACAGGCCGTGTGTCACACACGGACTAGAGACACGCCCGTGTGCCTACCCGTGTGGACAAAATAAAACCATTTCCTAGCTTTATTTTCTCACCCAATTTACCACAAATCTACACCAAATCATGCAAACATATATATCAACCAATCCAAACATTATAATCATGCAAGTTAAACCGTCCAATATGTTATAGCATCAAATGTGCTCTTAGCTAAAATATACTCTAATCATAAACACACAAGCTTGATATAATTCCATCAAACCAACCCATAATAAACTTAAGTAATTACCATAAAATAACTTCATACATAACCAAACTTAAACCATCACTAGCCATTCCAGTGGCTAGATTACAAAACATCACTTACAAGCCATCATTTGGCCAAATTAGCCTATACATGCCATTATACCAAAAAGAGATTTTTATTTATACCAAAATGAGATAGTGGATAGTGTGATTGATGCTCCGATTGACCTCAACCTTCGTGAGCTTACGAGTAGTATAAAACAGGGAAAATTTAAACAGAGTAAGCATTTTCATGCTTGGTAAGTTCGTACCATGGGAAAATAAACTTACCCATTATATTTATTCATACAAGCATACATAGACATACCATCCAAAATTTTTGGATAAATTTACCTAAACATAGACACTTAATCAAGCAAGTTAGTCACATAACATCATATGCATATCAAGTAACCATAGATGAGCTCATCGCAATATAAATATCCAGTTAGTTTCACCTTTCCGTATTTCAAGAATCTTCCCCGTTGAACTATTGAAATTTTAATGGACATTCGGGTAGTATACAAAAAGTATACATATCAACTATTTGTCAATTCAAGTTCAAAAATACCCATTTGGCACATGATCATATAGCACACTCTCAAGCCACGTATTTTATAACAGGATTATTAGTCCAGGCCAAATCCCTTTCTGTAGTATATGCTAAAAAAAAGCTCGATTTGGATTACCTGTCCGGGCTAAATACAATCTATAACTTATGCTCGAACGGGCTTATTTTAGGATTACCCGTCTAGGCTAAATCCTATCTGCAACATATGCAGTATTATACTCTTTTCGAAAAATCACCTTATTCCATCGAATTTCAACATTCAACCGGGACATAGCATTTTATCATCATTTTCCAATTTGTGGTCATTTCATGATGTATATCTTCACATACATATCAACACAATCATACAATTCAATTCAAGCACATTAACATACATATTTAGGTTACACGAACTTACCTTGACTATTGTTCATATTTGAATTTTAACTATTCCGAAACCTTTTGTTTCCCTCGATCTACTTCAGTATTTAGTCTTTCTGTGTCTATATAAACAAATTTAACTATCAATTTATCAAATTTCATATACATTTGCATTCAATTACATCCTAGGTAAAATTACCATTTTACCCCTATACTTTTCAAAAATTCTGATTTTGTCCCTAGGCTTAGAAAATGAAATTCATGAAATTTAACCCTCTTTCCAAGCCTAGCTAAAATCTATGTACAACTTTTACATCACCTATATTTCACAAATTTTAGCATTTTCCATGGGTTTTACCACTTTTTCATTTTAGTCCCTAAATCAAATTTTCATCAAAAATTACTTTGTAAATGTTGTTTATCTATGAATAACTTTCATTTTCCACCATAAATTTCAAATTTTCAACATATTCATCCATGACCCAAATTTCATACCTTGATAAATTTTTAAATAAATCCCCTAAATAGAAAGATTAGACTATCCCGATTTTAAAAATATAAAAATCATTAAAAACGGGACTTGATTTCATACCTTATTGAGCTTGGAAAGTTTTCATCCTCTCTCCTAGGGTTTTCATAGAAATTTTAGGGAATAAGATGAATAAAAAGATGATAATTTCCTTTTTAATTATTTTTCATCTTTTAATTTTAGTGATTTCCAATTTAGTCTTTGCCCATTTCTAATTTTTCCATGGATGAGTCACTAAATTATCTACTAACTTTTCTTCAACGATCTAATTACCATATAAGGACCTCTAGTTTTAAATTCTATAGCTATTTGATACCTATAGCTACTAAAAGGCAACTTTTGTATTTTATGCAATTTAGTCCTTTCCCTAATTAAACATGCAATCAGTAAAATTTTCGTATCAAAATTTTCATATAAACTTCCTATAATAATGCAAATCATAAAATAATATTAAAATAAATTATATATTTGGCTCAAATTTGTGGTCCCTAGACCAGTATTTCGATCTCACCGAAATTGGGCTGTTACAGATAACTTGGCCATTAATGGCTTGAAAATGATGCTTGTAATCTAGCCATTGGAATGGCTAGTAATGGTTTGTTTTGATATACTTGTAATGTCATACTATGGTAGCTACATATATGTTAAGTAGTTGATCAAATTATGTCTAACATATGGACTAAACCAAGGTAAAATTATAAACATGTATGCATGTAATGATATGCCATGTTGAATGATAGAGTTTGTTTAATTTGTTTGCTTGAAATGGTTGGTATTTGGATGTAAGTTTTAGGGCAGGTCATTGGTATTGATTTTGGGTGAGAAATGAAGCTAGAAATGGTTTTATTTCGTCCATATGGGCATGCACACGGGCGTGTGTGTAGACCGTGTGTGACACACGGACTGGTACATGGGCGTGTGGTTAGGTCATGTGTCCCCAGCACCTAAAATTTGAAAAACAAAATGGTTAGAATTGAGCACACAGGCATAGACACGGGCGTGTGTCTCAGCCATGTGTGCTACACGGCCTGGAACACAAGCGTGTGTCTTGGCCGTGTGAAACCTGCACATAATTTTGAAAAATAAAATTAACCACACGGCCTAGCACACGGGCTTGTGGCACAAGTCAGAGAGTTACACGAGGTCAAACACGGCCTGCAGCACGAGCATGTCCTAAGGTCACACGGGCGTGTGAGCCCTGCATCTTGGAAAATTTTAAAATTTTGCAAAAAATTCTTTGAGTTCCCGATTTAGTCCCAATTCGATTCTAATATTTGTTTTGGACCTCGAGGGTCCATTTAAGGGACGTTATGAATAATCTCGAAAAATGAATAGTAACCGACATGATTTATCCGTAAATGTTCTGTAAACTCCGGTAATGCTTCGTAACTCTATTTCGGCGATGGATACGGGTTAGGGGTGTTACAGCCTCCCCCTTACAGGTAGAATTACCCTTGATCACACACTCCCCTATCAATATGCTTGTTCATCACATAATCAATTAAGCATGCACCAAGTTCATGAATATGCAGTAAACAAAACATCATCATTTCTCCATTTAACAAAGCGAGATGTAGCAACCATAACCAAGAACAAAACTTTTCATTTGCTGCTACCTATTTCAAAATAATTCGATTGATGTGCAAGTATACACAGTCGTTGACAAGTAATAAAGTAGTGTGTAAGAGTATTGTCTCCACAGGACTATATAAGCAAATTTAATGAAATTTTAATTGGAAAATTGGTTATTAAAAATAAATAAAATGTGAAGTTGGAATTATGAGTTAACTAAATTAAATGACTAAAAATGCAAATGCAAATGTAAAATAGAGCAACAATTCAAGAGGTTTAATAATAATGATATGAATGAGCTAGAATAATTACACTCCTCAACTTAATTAATTCACAACAATGTTTAATAATTGTTCCAAAAAGATCTATGGAAACTCGGCTATTTATTAACCCTATTTTAATTACGAGTACTTTGGCTTCTCTCGAAGTCCTAAGTTTAACCTCTTATTTGCATATTTTTATGTCTATTTTGACTTCAAGGTTACCTTTCAAAGTATCGTCTAGTAATTCATACTTATTAAATTATTAAGTCTAGCATATGTCTATGCCAACAACTTAGTATTTTTAATAACCAGAAAATTAGATAATGTGAGGTAATAGTAATATTTCTATATTGAAACAGTTTAATCACATAAATCCTAGGGTTATGCAAAGTAATAAGGTTTTTTCGAATTACTACAAATTTCAACCTAATTTTCTCAAATATAGATCAAACATGCACCATTCAGATATCGTGTCAATTAATTACAATTCAGTTTTGATTAATAATTAATTCAATTGTACCCCTACATTTACAATGCACAATTACATGCCATGATTTTATCTGAACGAATAAGCAACCAAGACACGAAACATTGAATACATATCATGGATAATTTAGATCAAGAATTTGCAATGGTTCTCCATGATACTGCTCATGGTTATTTCTCCTTTTCTTCTCCTTTTTCTCTGATGAAAATTACTCCTTATGTGGCCTGCCTTAAAAGCTTTACAATTAAGAATATATCACTTAATTTTCTCTCAAATGAAGAGAGAATGCAAAAGTGAAAAAAAAATGAGAGAAATGAAATGCTTGGATGAAGGATGATCGAGTAATGAATGATGATCTCAAGTGATGCTTTAGCCCCTATTTATACTTGTAAGTCTCCATCCTTCTTTACTATTTTTAGTCGCAACTAACCTTCTTTTTCTCCTTTGTAGGTGGCGCCTCCCTTGAATTGTGAAGAAGTGGTGGACGTGTAACAACCCAATTTTCAGCGGTACTGAAAACAGTAATTTTGAAACTTCATTTTCCAATGAACAAATTAGTAAATATTATTTATTAATATTTACAATATTATTACAGTATTATACTAAATTTTGGTCTAATAAATTTATATATGTGGGAAGTTAGTCAAGGTACAATTGTATCAATTCAAAAGTCAGTGGTTTTGGAAATTGAGGTATCGAGACCTCTGTTCTATAAAAAAAGCTTGTAAATATTTTTATTAAATATTTACGAAGTAATTGTATAAGTAAATTGAATCTTAAATAGGTAACTTTACAGAATTAGTGATTAATTAAGGTATAAGGACTAAATCATAAAAACTAAAAATTAATTGCTATTGATTTTTAATGATTAAAAATACTTGATTAGTGATTTTTAATGACTTATGTGGCAATTAGGACATTTAAGAGGATAGTCGAAGGTGTAGTGGCTATTTTGAAGATTTTTATGTGTTAAAATTTTTTTAATCATTAAAATATATGTTAAGTTTAAAAAAAAAAAAAAAAAACATCATCTTCTCAATTTTTCTTTCTCTCACAAGATTCCTCCATTATTAAAGCTTGGAGTATTCGATCAAAGTTTTCCTTTTTCATGGTAAGCTAAACTAAGCCCATTTTTCATAAATTTTACGTTTTTGAGATCATTGTAGCTTAATCTAGCTAACCCGGGTATTAAATCGTAAAATTGTTGAAGTTTTGAAATGTTTCCATTAATAGTCTTTGATGTTAAATATCTTGGATGTAAGCTTAGATTTTATTATGGATTAAATTGTAAAATGAAATTTGTTAGTTTTGCATATAGGGACCAAAATGTAAATATGTTAATTTTCATAGGAAATTTTTGTAATTATTGATTTTAGAGGGCTGTTGAAGGATGAAATTGAATTTGAATGGTAAATCGAAGCTCAAATTTGAAAGATATAGTTATTTCAATTTTAGGGTAATTGAATAAAATGCAAAACTTTAGGGAAACTGTGTAAAATGAAATTAAGTTGTTATATGCATATACTAAGATATTATAAGGCTATTGAAATTGATAAATTGTAATGACTTATTATAGATTCGGAATGAAATCAACCGTAAGTTAATCGAGAAATAAGAGAAATTGCATGTTAGTCTCTGACACTTTGTGGTTTTCGTTTTCCAGGTAAGTTTATATGAGACTTACTTTGTTAATTTAAGATATGATTTTATTATATTGTTTTTATTTTCCAGCTTGAATTGTTAAGTATGAATACATATATGTATATATTGTTGATGTTGGCATCAAATAGACTAAATCGAAAGGAAATGCATTATGTGATGAATATGAATATGTTCATACTATGGAATGGATATGAAATGGTTATATAATTGAATATTTTGGGTACATGATGATATTATATATAGCTTGAAATGTATCTGTTTGCACTTCGGTGCCTCTGTTTGCACTACAATCCCTTTATGTGCACTTCGGTGCCTCTGTATGCACTTTAATGCCTTTGTATGCACTTCTTCGGTGCCTTTGTTTGTACTTTAGTGCACTTCGGTGCCTTTGTTTGTACTTTAGTGCCTCTGCTTGTACTTCGGTGCCTTGTATGCACTTCAGTGCCTCTGCTTGCACTTTGGTGCCTCTGTTTGCACTTCAGCACCTCTATTTGCACTTCAGTGCCTCTATATGCAATTTGGTGCCTTTGTTCAGTACTATGTTGCTCTCTAGTGTGATGTAGTTACCCATGTATCCAAATTTATTTACTAATGTTCATCGAGCTAATAGATTAATAGAAAAAGGGAAATGACTGTTAAATTGTTATGAGATTACATTCAAATGAAATATGATGATTAAATGATATGAATGATATTGAATTAATATAACGTATGTCGTCGATAATGTCTTTAATGATATATATTACTTGAGATAATGTTATATATATAATCGATTATATGTGGGGTTTACCTTATTACTATGAAATGCTATATCAATTTAAAGACGACATATGTTCTGAATGGATACACACATTGAGAAAATAGAATGATGTAAATGGTATATTGTTGACAACTCCATTGCACGATAGTAAATCGACATAACAAGTAAATGTTGGATTTATATATGATCTGAATGTCTGATGAACTCATCTTGTTCTCGTGTATTAGTATATCAGGAATGTATTAAGTTGGTTGTTTTGATGTGTTTAAATTTTTTATTTGAGGTAAATTAGCATTTTAATACATATGAATGTACTAAACATTGTAATGCTTACTCTGTTATGTTTTCTTGTCTTGTAATTGTCGTTTGCGGAACGTGAAGATTGGATCAACTCAGAGTTCACACTATCCAGCTTCTATCTTAGTAAAATTTTAATTGTTCAAGATTTGATTTTGTGGCATGTATATAAGCTTGTTATGTATAAAATTAATTTTGTATGATAATGGTTTTGAATATGTTTATACTACTTGTTCTTGATGTAACAGCCCATTTTTAGTCAAATCGGAATAGTGGTTTCGGGATCACAAATCTGAGGTAGAAATAATTACTTTATTATTATTTTAATGTCTACATCATGATAGTATGATTGTGTGAAAATTTCGTTAAGAAATTTTATTGTTTGACTACTTATTTTGATAAAAAGGACTAAATTAACGACTACTAAGCTAAAGATACAAGACAAAAAGAACGAATTGGAAAATAACTTGAAGAAAAACTCAGTTGATTACGACGATACCCTTAGGAAGAATTCACCTAGACTTCATTTGTTACCTAACATTGAACCATATGATTTCTTTACTTAGCTTGATCCGTAGGACTCCCTAACCTATATTAAACCCTCTCTCAAGGCGAATAACGTCTAACCCTAGGTTAATTAGTGGAACTCTCGTTCGCTTATAATAACCCCCTAGAATAGCAGTAAATCGATCAATGGATTCCCATATTAGGTTTCACCCTAATCCGGCAAAATCTCGTAACCCTATCTCTAGGCGTTCGATCAACTCCGCTTAATTATGCTAGATCTAGTCTTAAGAAGGGTCTATTCCTCCTCCACCTAAGCACATCAGATTTAGATTAAGCAACATAATTAAGAACAAACTAAGTAATTATCATATAATTCAGAAATAAAATAACAAGATTCATCTAGGTTTCATCCCCTTCAAGTATCTGGAGGATTTAGTTCATGACAAATAAAGAAAACATCTCAAGAGAAAAGGTAAAACAAAACATAAGAAATCCCTAAAACTCCCTGAGGGAATTGAAGGAGAAATCCGCCGTCTTGAGTATAACTCTGGCTTGTTGGGATGGATCAACTAGCTATCTTCGAGTGATTTCCTCAACTCTAACCTTTCCGGCTTGGCTTTTTGGCCTAGATTTGACGCCCTTTCAATGGTGGCACTTAGGGGATATATATAGGGTCTTGGAATGTGATTCTTTCTCCCTAAGTATCCTTTTCCGACTGAAATTTCTCTTTCTAGCGACAGAAGCACGGCCATGGCACACGCCCATGTGGATCGACTTTAGACCGTGTTCGGATTTCTAACTTGAGGCACAGCCGTGTGAGGCGGGGTTGAGGCCGTGTTCTAGGTGCTCGTTGAGGCACGGTAGTGTGCTCTTTGGGCCAGGCCATGTGGATTTCGTGATATGGCCCATTTACTCCGTTTTAGGCTCATTTTACGTTCTTTTCATCCTCGGGTGCTTTCCTGGGTATAAGACATGAAAAGAAGAGATTAAAAGCACCTTTTTACATAAATTGAGGGATAAATCATCCAAAAGCATATTAAATGTGGGTCTAAAATATGTCATAATTATGGTTTATCAAATACCCCCACACTTAAGCTTTTGCTTGCCCTCAAGTAAAATTTCTCAACATACAATTAAAACGAACTTTCCATGGTTCACAATTCCTATCAACAATGCCTCATCATAATTCATAGATAATTTATACATGGATAATTCAATTCAAAGAGTCCTAAAGATTCAAACAATGATAAGTCATTCATTTGTAATTGAAAACGTAGGTGTTTCCCCTTATCTGAAATATTACCTTTGATTCAAAATTGAAAAGATTTAATATCCTCACGATAGATTCACTCAAATCACTCAAAGTGTTTAAGGTTCATAAAAGGAAGCACTCATACGTCGAACCTGAAAAGTTAATCCCATAGGCTTGCCTGAAAATCAAATCTCCACCACTGTAAAATGAGACGATAAATAGATCAAAAGGTCTTTTTTAGGGTTGTAATGGGGTTAGGGTTTAAGGTGTGGATAAAGGCTGAAATTAGAAGGTTAAAACCGAGATTGAATTGACAAGTACCTACTTGATGAATACTGAAATAATATCAACTGATAATAATAATAATAATCCTAATAATACGAGCTTTTCTTTCTGAATATAAACTTTAACTGTGTAAGCTCACCACTAATATTGGATAAACTTCGAAATTTCTAATTTAATAAAGATTTTTTTAAGGATAAACTAAGTAATTAAGGATGAATTCACTTATAGCATAATATAATTGGTAACTAATCGAATCATATCTCGATCAAAGGGTAGTTAAAAAAGAATGGTGATAACAAATACAAAGGGGTTTTTGGGTTATTAATGGGTGAATCAATAAAAAGGGGTGTTAGGATCAATAGGGTTCACTAGGGGTTAATTTATGAAGGTAGGCTTTTTAGTGGAGTGAGTGGGTTAAGTCCTAGGTGCCTTTATCATCTCTGTATATGAAATCATAAATGTGGTCTCAACATGTATAAATGAGGCAAGTTCTAGAATTACAGTTCAAAGTTGACACACACATAATCAAAAGGTGAGCACGAAAAAATATATGCTCTGTAAGGCTCAAAATCTCTCAAAAATTATGGGTGTTTTGACATCAATCTCATAAATTTCAAACTTTAGAGCAATATTCAAATTTAGGTTAACAACCTAGCAACATTTTTTTAATTTGAAAATTAGACTTTATCATGCTTGATTCTCTAGTATCTTAAAATTTAATCACCAATGCACAATTATCAATGACTTAATCTAAAACATGTCAATAAGAATCATAAATCATCAGAAATTTCATCCTAATCAGTAATATGAAAATTTTACTTAAAAATAAGACTAAATTCAGGGATTTGAGAAAAATGAAAAAGGTTTGGCCGGATTTGAGAATAATGCAAAAAGTTAGGCCCTTTGTTAGTTAAATATTCACCCCCCATACTTAAGATGTACATTGCCCTCAATGTACAAAGATAATTATAACATTTATGGGATAAATCAAAAGAGAAGGGGAAGGTGTACTCCCTGAATTATGGATGAGTTCCCGGAGGAGGTCGGTCTGGGTGACAAACCTGTGCTAGATGAAGAAATTGGAGAGCTCGTAGAGGATTAGCCAGCGATTATTAAGACACTTTTAAAATAACCTAAATATATAATTAAAAAAAAAAAAAAAAAAAGAAAGGAGACTAATAAGGAAAATGAAAATAAAAGAAAAGAAGAATGGACCGAAGAGTCCTTGTTGAAGGATGGTTCGCAAGGTGGGTGTGACCTCTAGGGCTGCGGAGGTGCTTACAGTGACGGAAGTGGTGTGGTTATCGTGGTGGTCGGTGTGATTCCCTAGTAGCCTGGTAAACTTGACACTAAGAAACTAAAATAAGTTGAACTAAATTAAGCATAAGATTGTCAAAGAGAAGGAAATTGAAGCAAAAGAGGGAAGAAAAATAAAAACTAATTGGTCTCAAGGACCCTTGGCTTGGTGAGTAGTCGAAGCTGCCGGCATGAACTCATGTTGACCGTTCTCCTTTGAGGAGACTATGCTTGGCTCCTTCTATTTCTTCGACATGGTTTTGATGTGGCTCAAGAGTCTGGACACTTTTCCTAAGTACAGGAGAGAAGTTTTGAAACAAAAAGAAAATGGAGGAAGTTAGGGATGAAGGAGAAGACTGTGGGGTTTAAATAGGATTTGAAATCTGGCATGTCCCCACAGCTGTGGTCCAAGGCCGTTTCGATTTACACGGCCGCCTCGCACAGCCGTGTGTTAGAGTGTTTTGTTATCCCCTGCCCGTGTTTCAGCCAACCACGACCGTGTTTGTGAAGTCAGTGTGTTGGCACAGTTAGTATGCACGGGCGTGTCTTGCCTGTGCTCGACAAGTCAGTAGCTTCGCACAGTTGTGTGGCACGGGCGTGTTCTGCCCGTGGTGTGTAAGTCAGTAGCTTCGCACAGTTGTAGAACACAGGCGTGCTGATTTGTCAGTGACCGTGGGGGTGGTTGGGTCTGTGACGTCGATGATTAGGTAGAATCTGATTTGCACGGCCTCTGCTCTATCAGTGCGGTGGTTCTGGTGGTCCACACGGCCACGGACACGGCCGTGTGTAAGGCCGTGTGACCTGGAAATCTGCACTTTTGGTTAGTTTTAAAAAGAAAAAGAAAAAGAGAAAATAAAGTAAAATGAAAGAAAATGTAAAAATAAGTAAGGTTAGTGCTCGGGTTGCCTCCCGAGAAGCGCTCGTTTATAGTCTTAAGCTAGACTTTTCCTCATATTTGAAAGATTTAGGGAGGTTTAAAGGTTTGAATATCTTCCCTCATGCTTATAGTTCTATTTTTGTGCCAAAGTTGAAGTCGAGAAGTGTTTACCTTGAAGTTGCCGAGTATTGGATTGCTTACCTCGACTGTTCCGTGTGGGAAGATATCGTGTACCTTAAGAAGAATTTCTCCCTTTGCATTCAGGTCTGTTGGTGTGATGTGAGGATCGACTTTGTCTAACAGTACCTGGTCTCCTATTTTGAAGTGATTTGATGTCCCTATGAGCTCTTCTGGTGGTTCCTCTGGTTTTACTTCGTGTGGTTCCGGCTCTTCTTTGACGTGTGTATGATGCCCTTTTAATTTGTCGACACTAAGGCTTTGTTCCTTGTGTGATTCTTTTTTGTTAATTTGGGGTCTATGGTTCGGCTCAAGGTTGTGTTCTTGTGATGATTCCTGCGATGAAGGTTGAACAATTTGCTTATCTACTGACGTGAATTTCTTACCTTCATCGACTGTTGTTCTGGCCGAGTCAAAAGCTTGAAGATTGATTGATTCATTACCTACACGAAGTATGAGTTCACCTGTGGAAACATCAATTTTAGTCTTGGCAGTTGCTAGAAAAGGTCTTCCTAAAATTAAGGGAATTGAATTATCCTCATCCATGTCTAAAACAAAAAAATCTATTGGGAAAACAAATTTATCGATTTTTAAAAGAACATCTTCGATAATGCCCCTAGGAATTCTAACAGTTTTATCAGCTAATTGAATACTCATCCTAGTTTGTTTGGGCTTCCCTAAACCTAGTCGTTTAAACAGTGTATAAGGTATGACATTTATGCTTGCCCCTAAATCAGCTAACGCATTATCAATATTTAAACTACCAATTAAACATGGAATTGTAAAACTCCCTGGATCTTTTAGTTTCTGTGGTAGTCTATTTTGTAACATTGCTGAGCATGTTGCATTTAGTTCCACGTGGTGCTCTTCATCTATTTTTCATTTGTTGGTCAAGAGCTGTCTTAAAAATTTCCTCGAGTCTGGCATCTAAAAAAGGGCTTCAAGAAGAGGTAAGTTAATATGTAATTTCTTTAACAGTTTAAGAAACTTACCGAACTGTTCCTCTGAATCGTCTCTTTTTATGGCTTCGGGATAAGGTATGCGAGGTTGGTACTCTTTGATTACCGATTTTGGCTTTTCTTGTGTTGCCTTTGTTTTACCTTCGTTGACCATGTTTTCTGGTATTGTATTGGGTTCGTCTAACCTTTTACTGTCCTGAGCTGTGATGGCTTGAATTTGATCCTTAGGGTTAATCTCCATGTTACTAGGTAGATGCCCTTGTGGTCGTTCTGACATCAGCTTTGCAAGTTGTTAGACTGCATTAGTGACTTCCTTGACTGACTTAGTAATTTCCACGATTCTGCTCTCTTTACTTTTGATTGTTCTCTCAGTTTCTTGGAAACGTTTTTCTGTGTCTGCCGAAAATTTTGTTAGCATCTCTTCGAGGGTTGGTTTCTTCTCTTTTGGATAGGGCTGATTTTGGAAGTTTTGAGGAGGTTGTTGTCTTTGATTTCCTTGACCTCCCCATGAAAAATTTGGGTGGTTCCTTCAACCTGGATTGTAAGTGTTACTATAAGGATTATTATTAGATCTAAAATTGTTACCTATATAGTTCATTTGTTCGTTCTCTGCTTCCGGTTGGTAGGGTGGGTACTCAGGATTCGCCACGGTTCCACCTGCATCACACTACATGACTGGATGTGCCTGCAAAGAACACAAACTATCAATCTTTTTATTCATCGTTTCCATCTGTGTTGATAGCATGGTCAATGCATCGATGTTGAAAACTCCGACTGATTTTGTCGGTTTTGTCCTGTTAACTTGCCACTGATAATTATTCAGCGACATTTCCTCAATGAACTCGTAAACCGCTTCTGGAATTTTGTTGTTCAGGGTTCCACCGACGGCTAAATCAATTAGTTGCCTCGTTGAGGGGTTTACACCATTGTAGAAAGTTTGGACTTGTAGCCACAAGGGTAGACCATGGTGTGGACACCTTCTCAAGAGATCTTTGTATCTCTCCCATGCGTCGTATAATGTCTCTAAATCCATCTGCACAAAAGAAGATATATCATTCCGTAATTTGTTCCCATGTAGTGATTGACCCTCGTGGTAACGAGTTTAACCACTGTTTGGCTTTATTCCTTAATGAAAAAGGGAATAACCGAAGATGTATGGCATCATCAAAAACGCCATTTATTTTGAAGGTATCACAAAACTCTAAAAAGTTAGCTATATGCGTGTTTGGATCTTCGTCCTGCAAACCATCAAATTGAACAAATTGTTGAATCATTTGTATTGTGTTAGGCTTTATTTCAAAATTGTTAGCAGCTATAGCAGGCCTAACAATACTCGATTCTGCTCCTGTTAAATGTGGTTTCGCATAATCAAACATTGTGCGTGGAGCATCATTTTCCCCCACATCCCGTGGTGGTGGGTTATTCTCGTCCATCCCTTCAGTAGGATTGGATATGCTTTCTTCCTCTATGTCTATGTAATCTAAGGCTCGCCTGGTTTCTCGATGATTCCTGCGAGCGGTAGCTTTGATTTCGCTGTCGTATACCAAAGGTCCTCTTAGGTACCTTCTAGTCATAAACTAGAGGTACCTGCTAGGAAAAGAAAGAAAATTTAGCAAAAATAAAAATTTAACCTAAAAAAATAAAATTGCGAAAAAATAAAAAATAAAAAAATTAATGGCTAAAGTAATAAAAATAGAGCGTTCTTAATATTTTAGTTCCCTGGCAACGGCGCCAAAAACTTGATCGCTAAAATCAGAGCTTTAAAATTTATAAAACGAATGATCAAACCTGGAAGCTAACTCTGACAACGATTAAATGCAAGCGTACCTATCGAACAGTAGTATAGGGTAGGCAAGACTGGATTGTCGAACCCAAAGGAACTAAAAGTACTAATACTAACTTTCTTTTTATTATTTAGCCTTAAAAATAAAGTGAAGTTGCTTTAATCTAAATTAACGACTACTAAGCTAAAGATACAAGACAAAAAGAATGAATTGGAAAATAACTTGAAGAAAAACTCAGTTGATTACGATGATACCCTCAGGAAGAATCCATCTAGACTTTACTTGTTACCTAACACTGAACCATATGATTTCTTTACTTAGCTTGATCCGTAGGACTCCCTAACCTATATTAAACCCTCTCTCAAGGTGAATAACGTCTAACCCTAGGTTAATTAGTGGAACTCTCGTTCGCTTATAATAACCCCAAGAATAGCAGTAAATCGATCAATGGATTCCCATATTAGGTTTCACCCTAATCCGGCAAAATCTCGTAACCCTATCTCTAGGCGTTCGATCAACTCCGCTTAATTATGCTAGATCTACTCTTAAGAAGGGTCTATTCCTCCTCCACCTAAGCACATCAGATTTAGATTAAGCAACATAATTAAGAACAAACTAAGTAATTATCATATAATTCAGAAATAAAATAACAAGATTCATCTAGGTTTCATCCCCTTCAGGTATCTTAAGGATTTAGTTCATGACAAATAAAGAAAACATCTCAAGAGAAAATATAAAACAAAACATAAGAAATCCGTAAAACTCCCTGAGGGAATTGAAGGAGAAATCCGCCGTCTTGAGTATAACTCTGGCTTGTTGGGATGGATCAACTGGCTATCTTCGAGTGATTTCCTCAACTCTGACCTTTCCGGCTTGGCTTTTTGGCCTAGCTTTGATGCCCTTTCAATGGTGGCACTTAGGGGATATATATAGGCTCTTGGAATGCGATTCTTTCTCCCTAAGTATCCTTTTCCGACTAAAATTGCTCTTTCCAGCGGCAGAGGCACGACCATGGCACACGCCCGTGTGGATCGACTTTAGACCGTGTTCAGATTTCTAACTTGAGGCACGACCATGTGAGGCGGGGTTGAGGCGGGATTCAGGCCGTGTTCTAGGTGCTCGTCGAGGCACAGCCGTGTGCTCTTTGGGCCAGGCCGTGTGGATTTCGTGATATGGCCCATTTACTCCGTTTTGGGCCCGTTTTACATTCTTTTCATCCTCGAGTGCATTCCTGGGTATAAGACATGAAAAGAAGAGATTAAGAGCACCTTTTTACATAAATTGAGGGATAAATCATCCAAAAGCATATTAAATGTGGGTCTAAAATATGTTATAATTATGGTTTATCAATTATAATTGGTGATTATGCATTGAATTGATTATGATTGTACAATTCATATTTAATTTGAATGTTAATTTTGTATTTATGAAGTAATTCCATGTTTATTTAAAATAATCAATGTGAATTGAAGGTGTTATGTACCGGCATTGATGGGAGCACTCCATAGCTCAGGTTTGGCGATCGAACTAGGTAAGGGGTGTTACAAAACAAGTCATTGATTTGAGGAAAAAGTTGCTTGATTCGAGGAGGACTAGATGGGGACTAAATCTTGGTCGGCTGTTTACATGGGAGGGTCGATTTGGTCTTTTTCGTGTGAGCTTGTTGGGCCTCTACATCTACTGGACTTTCTTCTACTGAGTTGACTATATTTTTTAAGCCTCATGAAGCTAGACTGAAATACTCATGAAATTGTAAATTTTAGATTTTTAGTCCTCAAAAAATATAAAAGCATCGCATTTAGCTTGAATTTAATTAAATTGACACACTTTCATAGTAGAAATTAATTTATCAAAAATTATAAGTAAAAACTACAAAAAGTGTTATCAATTACTTAGAATTTGCATAAACTAAGTACGAAAAAGTGTCTAAAATAACTATATATTTTAGAGTTATCACAACCCCAAACTTAATTCATTGATTTTTTCGAGTAGTGTCCTTTTCTAAAGCATTCAAATTCAAGCCCCTCAACATAGTTAATACTCCATTTTTGCCATGCTTTATAAAATTTATGCTCAAAGATAAAAATTGCGAACATGTGACTTAAGTGCACATATCATCCATTTTTTCTCAAATAGTAAAGTGCTAACTATAATAATAAATTGTATGCCTTCTCCTAATAAGTGTGTGCCAAGTTCTTCTAATTAATTCTCGTTTCCCTTGATTAAGCTAAGTAGCAATCTCAAGGGTTAAATTATGTCATATGTTGAACTTAGTAATTCTTCTCCAGAAATGTAGCAGGCATAAAAATCTAAACCAATATGTCTTTAGTAAGGTTGTAATGGCGCTTGATCCAAGGTATGGAAAGAGATAGTTATTTTTAGGCTAGACCACCTCAAACTCAGCTTACTTTGAGCCTTTAGAACACAGTTTTCCCCTTAAAGTACTCAATTCTTCTCTTTTTTTTCTCACTTTTAGAAGTATATGCTCACTAGTACCCTTTTTCTTCACACAAATGACTTTTTTTTTTTTTTGCATGGATAATTTAATGACCTCAAACACTTAAAGCATTAAAGTAGGCACCCAATTCTTCTTTCTAACTCCCCCAAAATTAAACATAAAAATGCCCTAAAACAAGCCGAGTCTAAGATTTATTAAGAAAATATAAGTAACTTTAAGCAAAGGATAGTTTGTTAATGCAAGGTTTTAACAGGAATAGGCTAATCAGCTCAAAAATGGGTTTCAAGTGTTAATTTTGATAAAGTAGGCTTGAAAGGCTCAAAAGATCCAAACAAAAATTTTCTTAACTCATTTTTAAATTGTTATGCCTCCTAAGATTTTGCCTCAAGGAAATTCCTAAGTCAATTCTAAAGACTTAACCCTTCATGCATGCTTAGTTTTCCTAAGTAGTTAAAATTTCATGGTTGGCCTTATACATAATTACTAATGTTTGCATTTCAATCATAACTTAGCTAGCATAAAGATACTTGAAATAGAAGGATTTCATGCATATTAGAGTTAACATAATTATACAAAAATAAAAATTTTGAGCAAAAATTCATTTAAACAAACTTTTATGGAAGAATCAATTTTAAAAAAATATCGATAAAATTAAAGTTTCTCAAAAAAATATCAAAAAAAATAAAATTTCAAAGAAATTATAGTATGGTCCCCTTACTAAAAAGAAGCAATGTCCTCATTGCCTACAAGTATATAGCAAAGGGAAATAAAATTAAAGAAGTGATTGTGAACTGTGCACTAGGTAAGTTCCCAGGGAAGGGAGGTGAGTCTCTTTTAACTGGTTAAATACCGAACCTTTCCTTGCCAGAGCTTATCCTAGACATGCACATGCACATTCGCATTACCACACTTCTCTTTTGAGAAGAATAACTTGCAAAATTTGCTCGATGTTATTCATAATTGCAATTTAAAAATTTTATTATGCTGAAAATAGAAATTAAGTTAAAAAAAGTATCTAAAAAATAATCTGGAAAAAAACTAAAAGAAAAAGACAAAGAAAACCCCCCTTAATTGTTTGTTGACCCATCACTGTCCGAGTTTGTCTCTTCATCCATGTTATCCACATCCTACCTAGGTGTACCAGGATCCTTAGGTCCGATTCTACGAGTCGAGTCCCATGGCTTGAAGATGGAATCTGGAAACTCATGAAAATAATCGAATGACTTAAATATTTATTGGGATGTAGCCTAATTCGAGTCATCTCAAACTTTAGCATATCTCCAATACGTTTGTTTTTGTTTATGCATGTGCTACAAAAATTCCATTATGGTCGATTAATCTGCATGAGTTACCGGGTTAGCAGAAAGTTGAATTGGTAGAGGATTAGGCATGGGATTAGGTGGTGCTACACTACTTGAATCCTCTACTTCTTTAGCTTCGTCAAGCTGAATTATCAGCCTTTTCCAAGTAATGTCACCTACCACCCTTGAGATATCAAGGGTAGTCAACATACCTTTACTATAATATGCTTCCATTGGTTCTTGGATCGGTACTCTTGCTTGGAGACACAACATAGTGACGAGTGAAGCGAAATGGCAACAACCTGTTTTTCTTACTGCATAATCCTGAATTTCTTTAAGGACTATTTTTGCCACATTAATTGATTTCTCAATCAATATGCAGTATAAGAGCAACATTTGTTCCATCAAAACAGTTAAGTTATGAATCATAGGTATAACACTGGTTCGAATAAAGTAGTATTATACCTTTGCCTCTCGGGTCAAAAATTCCTTTCGACATTAATAAGTACATTGCCTTAAAGTCGCCCATTTAGTTCTAGGATATGTGATAGCTGTCAAAACATCTTGAACTGTTTCTGTAGTAACATCTTTGCATAGAGTCATATAATCATCATTCTCAATATTAGGCAAATCAAACAAGTTATTAATGACTAATGTTGTTAGAAATAATTCCCTTTTTTGCACTTGTAATGTTGTTACTGTAGATGGATTAAAATGAGAATAAAATTATCAAACAATACCTTCATCCGAAAGAGTGCGGATATCACAAAATACTTTCCATCCTCGTTCATCAATGATTCCCCAAATGTAAACCAACACTTCGGCATCATTATTACCAATGAGTCGGAAACTCTTATTCGGGAGCATTGGTTTTTTCTGAAAGATTGTAATATATCATGCTTTTGCACCTAGAGTTCGGAACCAAGGCTTGATGCCATTGTTAAGATTTGGCCTGCAATGCAACAATGAACCAGCAGCAGTAGCAGCAGCTTGGCGAGCAAGCAAGTTGGATTGAGGGAGGCTATTCCATTTTGTTGATTTTGTAATCTAGTCTAATCTTTTGTAATGTGATGGCTAAGCTAGTAGGATATAGTGACTACTTTAAATTGATGTAATGGCTAGTATATTAGCTATATTTTATGTATAAGCTAAGATTGTATTGGTGAAAGTCTAGTGGGAGTGGTTAATCCATTAGGTAATAGTCTTTTAACTATTCAACTCTTGTATTTTATGTATATATTCACATCTCAATGAAATGGTTGATAAGTTTTAGCCATTATTTTATGAGTGTTCAAGTTCTTTAAGCTCAAGTTCCTAGTTTTTCATTTCTTCTTTGTTTTTCACTTATGATCACATGCAAACTTCATGCATATTGTTGCTGAGTTGCTACCATTGTTCCAACAATTGGTAATCAGAGCCTGCCTTCTTTGAGAACCT
>CM016616.1:117217569-117273500 GCA_005393395.2 Gossypium australe | reverse complement strand
TTACTACACGAGAGGTTATATAGCAATATAATAGGCAGTCTATGCTAATAAAGTGTGTAAGAGTTTACACACCTGATTTAACGCAAGTCTAAGCGAATCCCGAACTATGGTGCTATATCCTTGACCCTATATTCGGCCAACATCCAAGTTAGTCATAGGCCATATTTGGTTTTACCCACATAAATCCCGAAAGATCTGTCGCTAAAATAATAATACTCACCTAAGCAGATTTGGTTTCTAACCAAATCTCGAACCACACACACCACTTGTTATTGGCACCAATACTTGCTCAAGAGAGTGTAGCCGACAAGAGAGAGATGTTGACTATTGGTTTTGAACTCAATGAAAGATTCGGCTCCAACAAAAGATACAATTGGCACCAAAAGAGGGAGATTCGGCCTCAAGGTAAATCGGTTATGACCTTAGAATAGGGAATGAACCATTCGCTATCATCAAAATAAAAGGAGAACTTGGAAAAGATGTGTAGGTTCGGCCAAGAACAAGTAGAGGGAGAAGAAGAACATAATGAACCTTGTTGGTCCTTGAAGTTTTGGTCACCAACACAAAGAGGAAGAAGGCCGAAATTAGATGGCTTTAGCACCAAAGAAACGGTACAAAAAGAGAACAAATTCAGCACACCTCCTAAGCATACTTCAAAGCCGATTGTGAAGCTCCTAAGGTGTCCTACATTCGGCCATGCTCATGGTAAAGAAAGAAAAACCAATCAAGAAAATCGGCCAAGCTTTTGCTACACAAGGCCGACCATGCTTCCTTCCCCATCATGATAATTTCCATCATCAATTACCATAACATTGTTTATTCTTTCTCCCATTACCATGGAAACAAAACATTATTAATATGTGCCCATCACTAACCCATGCATAAAATAAACTAACTCATACTCCAACAATAATTAAAATAAAACCCATACTTCCCAGTACAAATAAAAATAAACAAAGCAGCATGCCTTCATGCGTGCATGCCCCATGCAGCCACTACCCACGCCTGCATAAACAAAAACAAAACCCCAGGCGCGCCCCAAAGTCTCGAACCCGAGACCTGAAGAAGACATCTCCCGCCTCCAACCACTCGGCCACTTTTCAATTCATGACATAACCGCGTCACAAATTCTTTTAAGCTATCCTTCGCTGGCTCCCTTTTCTTAACGCTAAAGCAAAAATAAAACACCAGCGCGCCTCCATCAGGACTCGAACGCCAGACTCCATGCCTCAGCCTCAAGCAATGCCCTTAGCCACTCGGCCAAGGCGTCTTGTGACATAGACCTGCCACAAAAATATTTAAAGCCTCCCTGACCTTGCTCCCTTTCCAGGCGCAAAAATAAAAACCCCAGATGCGCCCCGCGCTACTCGAACCCCTTCCTTCCTGCGCAATTCTCCAAGGCCCTTAAAGCAGCACCCAAGCCACTTTACTAATCTGTCTTTCGTGCCCATTAACTCCTAAAATTTTACTTAAGGCCTCCATAGCCCAATTCCCCTTTTAACTTGAAATTTTCACAATTTTTCCAATGCACTCCCATTTTATCCTAGAGTTTTAAGAACCCCTAAAACATATCCAAACCACTCTTAAGGCCTTCTAACTCATGAATTATGCAGGAATGCATAACCCCTAATCTAGGATGTTACATAGTGACATGTCACTTGTATCCTAATCTATTTCTAAGGTTCAACCGGGATTTTCCTCTTGCTGAAACTTCGTCGAATATGCTCATAGAATCAATCATACATTTCATGCAATATCAAAACATTAAAATACAAACATAACATTGCATTATTTACATACGAACTTACCTCGATACAAAAATAGTGAAAATAGACCTAATTGTCAAACACTTTGTTTTTCCTCCGATCTAGGTTCGAACTTCGTTTTTCTTGATCTATAATAGCAAATTCAGCTCATTTAATACTCACATTATTCAATTCAGCCCAAAAATCACATTATGGTAAAATTAAATTTTGCCCCTAACTTTTCTACTTTTACATTTTGGTCCCTAGGATCTTAAAATGAAACGTATTCAATTTCTTTAAAACCCAAGCCTAGCCGGACTTTATTCATGCTCATAATAGCCCACTATTTCCATTAAATCACACTTTTACTACATATTTTATAACCTTTACAAATAGGTCCTTTTTATATTTTTACCGAAAATCACTTAGTAAAAGTTGTTTATCCAACATCAAACTTGCATAATCTACCATTAAACATCAAAATACACAAATATTTAACATTGGTCAAACCCTAGACCTTGATTATTTCTTAAATTTATGGTAGAAATAGATAGATCGGGTTTCAACGATTTCAAAATGTAAAGAGCATTAAAAACGGGGCAAGAACGGACTTACAATCGAGCTTGGAAGTGGCCAAACCCTAGCTATGGCTTCCTCCTCTAAATTTGGCTTACATGATGAAGATGAGCAAGATTTTGGATTGATTTTTTCTTTTTAATTCATTTAATTACCAAATAACCAAAATACCCCTAACTTAAAACATAAAATTCTCTTTCTCCATGTCCATTTTTGTCCACTAACTTAAAAAATGGTCTAATTACCATCTAAGGACCTTCAATTTAAAATCTCATAGCAATTGGACACCTTAAACACATAGAACTCAAATTTTGCACTTTTTACAATTTAGTCCTTTTAACTAAATTGAGTGCCCAAACGTCAAAATTTTCGAACAAAATTTTCAGAAATCATTTCATAAAACTGTAGACCATAAAAATATAATAAAATAAAACTTGCTTTAGATTTGTGGTCCCGAAACCACTATTTTGACTAGACCCAATATTGGGTTGTTACATGTTTGATTGAATGTATATGTTTAGGTAAATTTGCCAAATTGATGAAAACCATGTTATTGAATGCTTATTGTTAAATAACATAATTTGGTAAGGTTTAATTCCTGTTATACGAACTTACTATGCATGTAATGCTTACTTAGTTTTAATTTCCTTATTTTATAGTACTCAGAAGCTCGCGAAGGTTGGAGATCAATGGAGCATCATCACACTATCTACTAGTTTATTTTGGGTATATATAGTAAAATCATTTTGGTATAATGGCATGTATAGGATAATCTAACACCCCTAACTTGTATTCGTCGCCGGAACAGGGTTATGGAGCGTTACCAAGACTTTCAGAACATTTTTCAGATAATTCATGCCAATTACTATTCATTAACTGATATCATTCGTAACGTCCCTTAAATGGACCCTCGAGGCCCAATATGAACAGTAGAAACAAATCGGGGCTTAATTGGAACCTCTAAGAATTTTTCGCGAAATTACAAAAATTTTCTAAGTTGCAGGGTTCACAAGCCCGTGTGGTCTAGGGACACGCCCGTGTGGTCAGGCCGTGTGACTACACACACCCGTGTCCCTAACCCATGTAACTCTCTGACTTATAAGGCATGAAAAAATTGAAGTCACACAACCGTGTGCTAGGCCGTGTGGCGAATTTTATTTTCGAAATTTAGCTGTACTTTTCACACGGCCGTGTAACACGCCCGTGTCCAAGGCCGTGTCAACCACACGTTTGAGACACACGCCCGTGTCTCTGATCGTGTGCCCAATTCTGAGCATTCTGTTTCTCATTTTTAAGATGCAGGGGACACACGGCCAAATCACATGTCCATGGGACAGGCCGTGTGTCACACACGGACTAGAGACACGCCCGTGTGCCTACCCGTGTGGACAAAATAAAACCATTTCCTAGCTTTATTTTCTCACCCAATTTACCACAAATCTACACCAAATCATGCAAACATATATATCAACCAATCCAAACATTATAATCATGCAAGTTAAACCGTCCAATATGTTATAGCATCAAATGTGCTCTTAGCTAAAATATACTCTAATCATAAACACACAAGCTTGATATAATTCCATCAAACCAACCCATAATAAACTTAAGTAATTACCATAAAATAACTTCATACATAACCAAACTTAAACCATCACTAGCCATTCCAGTGGCTAGATTACAAACATCACTTACAAGCCATCATTTGGCCAAATTAGCCTATACATGCCATTATACCAAAAAGAGATTTTTATTTATACCAAAATGAGATAGTGGATAGTGTGATTGATGCTCCGATTGACCTCAACCTTCGTGAGCTTACGAGTAGTATAAAACAGGGAAAATTTAAACAGAGTAAGCATTTTCATGCTTGGTAAGTTCGTACCATGGGAAAATAAACTTACCCATTATATTTATTCATACAAGCATACATAGACATACCATCCAAAATTTTTGGATAAATTTACCTAAACATAGACACTTAATCAAGCAAGTTAGTCACATAACATCATATGCATATCAAGTAACCATAGATGAGCTCATCGCAATATAAATATCCAGTTAGTTTCACCTTTCCGTATTTCAAGAATCTTCCCCGTTGAACTATTGAAATTTTAATGGACATTCGGGTAGTATACAAAAAGTATACATATCAACTATTTGTCAATTCAAGTTCAAAAATACCCATTTGGCACATGATCATATAGCACACTCTCAACGCCACGTATTTTATAACAGGATTATTAGTCCAGGCCAAATCCCTTTCTGTAGTATATGCTAAAAAAAAGCTCGATTTGGATTACCTGTCCGGGCTAAATACAATCTATAACTTATGCTCGAACGGGCTTATTTCAGGATTACCTGTCTAGGCTAAATCCTATCTGCAACATATGCAGTATTATACTCTTTTCGAAAAATCACCTTATTCCATCGAATTTCAACATTCAACCGGGACATAGCATTTTATCATCATTTTCCAATTTGTGGTCATTTCATGATGTATATATTCACATACATATCAACACAATCATACAATTCAATTCAAGCACATTAACATATATATTTAGGTTACACGAACTTACCTTGACTATTGTTCATATTTGAATTTTAACTATTCCGAAACCTTTTGTTTCCCTCGATCTACTTCAGTATTTAGTCTTTCTGTGTCTATATAAACAAATTTAACTATCAATTTATCAAATTTCATATACATTTGCATTCAATTACATCCTAGGTAAAATTACCATTTTACCCCTATACTTTTCAAAAATTCTGATTTTGTCCCTAGGCTTAGAAAATGAAATTCATGAAATTTAACCCTCTTTCCAAGCCTAGCTAAAATCTATGTACAACTTTTACATCACCTATATTTCACAAATTTTAGCATTTTCCATGGGTTTTACCACTTTTTCATTTTAGTCCCTAAATCAAATTTTCATCAAAATTACTTTGTAAATGTTGTTTATCTATGAATAACTTTCATTTTCCACCATAAATTTCAAATTTTCAACATATTCATCCATGACCCAAATTTCATACCTTGATAAATTTTTAAATAAATCCCCTAAATAGAAAGATTAGACTATCCCGATTTTAAAATATAAAAATCATTAAAAACGGGACTTGATTTCATACCTTATTGAGCTTGGAAAGTTTTCATCCTCTCTCCTAGGGTTTTCATAGAAATTTTAGGGAATAAGATGAATAAAAAGATGATAATTTCCTTTTTAATTATTTTTCATCTTTTAATTTTAGTGATTTCCAATTTAGTCTTTGCCCATTTCTAATTTTTCCATGGATGAGTCACTAAATTATCTACTAACTTTTCTTCAACGATCTAATTACCATATAAGGACCTCTAGTTTTAAATTCTATAGCTATTTGATACCTATAGCTACTAAAAGGCAACTTTTGTATTTTATGCAATTTAGTCCTTTCCCTAATTAAACATGCAATCAGTAAAATTTTCGTATCAAAATTTTCATATAAACTTCCTATAATAATGCAAATCATAAATAATATTAAAATAAATTATATATTTGGCTCAAATTTGTGGTCCCTAGACCAGTATTTCGATCTCACCGAAATTGGGCTGTTACAGATAACTTGGCCATTAATGGCTTGAAAATGATGCTTGTAATCTAGCCATTGGAATGGCTAGTAATGGTTTGTTTTGATATACTTGTAATGTCATACTATGGTAGCTACATATATGTTAAGTAGTTGATCAAATTATGTCTAATATGGACTAAACCAAGGTAAAATTATAAACATGTATGCATGTAATGATATGCCATGTTGAATGATAGAGTTTGTTTAATTTGTTTGCTTGAAATGGTTGGTATTTGGATGTAAGTTTTAGGGCAGGTCATTGGTATTGATTTTGGGTGAGAAATGAAGCTAGAAATGGTTTTATTTCGTCCATATGGGCATGCACACGGGCGTGTGTGTAGACCGTGTGTGACACACGGACTGGTACATGGGCGTGTGGTTAGGTCATGTGTCCCCAGCACCTAAAATTTGAAAAACAAAATGGTTAGAATTGAGCACACAGGCATAGACACGGGCGTGTGTCTCAGCCATGTGTGCTACACGGCCTGGAACACAAGCGTGTGTCTTGGCCGTGTGAAACCTGCACATAATTTTGAAAAATAAAATTAACCACACGGCCTAGCACACGGGCTTGTGGCACAAGTCAGAGAGTTACACGAGGTCAAACACGGCCTGCAGCACGAGCATGTCCTAAGGTCACACGGGCGTGTGAGCCCTGCATCTTGGAAAATTTTAAAATTTTGCAAAAAATTCTTTGAGTTCCCGATTTAGTCCCAATTCGATTCTAATATTTGTTTTGGACCTCGAGGGTCCATTTAAGGGACGTTATGAATAATCTCGAAAAATGAATAGTAACCGACATGATTTATCCGTAAATGTTCTGTAAACTCCGGTAATGCTTCGTAACTCTATTTCGGCGATGGATACGGGTTAGGGGTGTTACAGCCTCCCCCTTACAGGTAGAATTACCCTTGATCACACACTCCCCTATCAATATGCTTGTTCATCACATAATCAATTAAGCATGCACCAAGTTCATGAATATGCAGTAAACAAAACATCATCATTTCTCCATTTAACAAAGCGAGATGTAGCAACCATAACCAAGAACAAAACTTTTCATTTGCTGCTACCTATTTCAAAATAATTCGATTGATGTGCAAGTATACACAGTCGTTGACAAGTAATAAAGTAGTGTGTAAGAGTATTGTCTCCACAGGACTATAAGCAAATTTAATGAAATTTTAATTGGAAAATTGGTTATTAAAAATAAATAAATGTGAATTGGAATTATGAGTTAACTAAATTAAATGACTAAAAATGCAAATGCAAATGTAAAATAGAGCAACAATTCAAGAGGTTTAATAATAATGATATGAATGAGCTAGAATAATTACACTCCTCAACTTAATTAATTCACAACAATGTTTAATAATTGTTCCAAAAAGATCTATGGAAACTCGGCTATTTATTAACCCTATTTTAATTACGAGTACTTTGGCTTCTCTCGAAGTCCTAAGTTTAACCTCTTATTTGCATATTTTTATGTCTATTTTGACTTCAAGGTTACCTTTCAAAGTATCGTCTAGTAATTCATACTTATTAAATTATTAAGTCTAGCATATGTCTATGCCAACAACTTAGTATTTTTAATAACCAGAAAATTAGATAATGTGAGGTAATAGTAATATTTCTATATTGAAACAGTTTAATCACATAAATCCTAGGGTTATGCAAAGTAATAAGGTTTTTTCGAATTACTACAAATTTCAACCTAATTTTCTCAAATATAGATCAAACATGCACCATTCAGATATCGTGTCAATTAATTACAATTCAGTTTTGATTAATAATTAATTCAATTGTACCCCTACATTTACAATGCACAATTACATGCCATGATTTTATCTGAACGAATAAGCAACCAAGACACGAAACATTGAATACATATCATGGATAATTTAGATCAAGAATTTGCAATGGTTCTCCATGATACTGCTCATGTTATTTCTCCTTTTCTTCTCCTTTTTCTCTGATGAAAATTACTCCTTATGTGGCCTGCCTTAAAAGCTTTACAATTAAGAATATATCACTTAATTTTCTCTCAAATGAAGAGAGAATGCAAAAGTGAAAAAAAAAATGAGAGAAATGAAATGCTTGGATGAAGGATGATCGAGTAATGAATGATGATCTCAAGTGATGCTTTAGCCCCTATTTATACTTGTAAGTCTCCATCCTTCTTTACTATTTTTAGTCGCAACTAACCTTCTTTTTCTCCTTTGTAGGTGGCGCCTCCCTTGAATTGTGAGAAGTGGTGGACGTGTAACAACCCAATTTTCAGCGGTACTGAAAACAGTAATTTTGAAACTTCATTTTCCAATGAACAAATTAGTAAATATTATTTATTAATATTTACAATATTATTACAGTATTATACTAAATTTTGGTCTAATAAATTTATATATGTGGGAAGTTAGTCAAGGTACAATTGTATCAATTCAAAAGTCAGTGGTTTTGGAAATTGAGGTATCGAGACCTCTGTTCTATAAAAAAAGCTTGTAAATATTTTTATTAAATATTTACGAAGTAATTGTATAAGTAAATTGAATCTTAAATAGGTAACTTTACAGAATTAGTGATTAATTAAGGTATAAGGACTAAATCATAAAAACTGTAAAAATTAATTGCTATTGATTTTTAATGATTAAAAATACTTGATTAGTGATTTTTAATGACTTATGTGGCAATTAGGACATTTAAGAGGATAGTCGAAGGTGTAGTGGCTATTTTGAAGATTTTTATGTGTTAAAATTTTTTTAATCATTAAAATATATGTTAAGTTTAAAAAAAAAAAAAAAAAACATCATCTTCTCAATTTTTCTTTCTCTCACAAGATTCCTCCATTATTAAAGCTTGGAGTATTCGATCAAAGTTTTCCTTTTTCATGGTAAGCTAAACTAAGCCCATTTTTCATAAATTTTACGTTTTTGAGATCATTGTAGCTTAATCTAGCTAACCCGGGTATTAAATCGTAAAATTGTTGAAGTTTTGAAATGTTTCCATTAATAGTCTTTGATGTTAAATATCTTGGATGTAAGCTTAGATTTTATTATGGATTAAATTGTAAAATGAAATTTGTTAGTTTTGCATATAGGGACCAAAATGTAAATATGTTAATTTTCATAGGAAATTTTGTAATTATTGATTTTAGAGGGCTGTTGAAGGATGAAATTGAATTTGATGGTAAATCGAAGCTCAAATTTGAAAGATATAGTTATTTCAATTTTAGGGTAATTGAATAAAATGCAAAACTTTAGGGAAACTGTGTAAAATGAAATTAAGTTGTTATATGCATATACTAAGATATTATAAGGCTATTGAAATTGATAAATTGTAATGACTTATTATAGATTCGGAATGAAATCAACCGTAAGTTAATCGAGAAATAAGAGAAATTGCATGTTAGTCTCTGACACTTTGTGGTTTTCGTTTTCCAGGTAAGTTTATATGAGACTTACTTTGTTAATTTAAGATATGATTTTATTATATTGTTTTTATTTTCCAGCTTGAATTGTTAAGTATGAATACATATATGTATATATTGTTGATGTTGGCATCAAATAGACTAAATCGAAAGGAAATGCATTATGTGATGAATATGAATATGTTCATACTATGGAATGGATATGAAATGGTTATATAATTGAATATTTTGGGTACATGATGATATTATATATAGCTTGAAATGTATCTGTTTGCACTTCGGTGCCTCTGTTTGCACTACAATCCCTTTATGTGCACTTCGGTGCCTCTGTATGCACTTTAATGCCTTTGTATGCACTTCGGTGCCTCTATATGCACTTCGGTGCCTTTGTTTGTACTTTAGTGCCTCTGTTTGTACTTCGGTGCCTTTGTATGCACTTCAGTGCCTCTGCTTGCACTTTGGTGCCTCTGTTTGCACTTCAGCACCTCTATTTGCACTTCAGTGCCTCTATATGCAATTTGGTGCCTTTGTTCAGTACTATGTTGCTCTCTAGTGTGATGTAGTTACCCATGTATCCAAATTTATTTACTAATGTTCATCGAGCTAATAGATTAATAGAAAAAGGGAAATGACTGTTAAATTGTTATGAGATTACATTCAAATGAAATATGATGATTAAATGATATGAATGATATTGAATTAATATAACGTATGTCGTCGATAATGTCTTTAATGATATATATTACTTGAGATAATGTTATATATATAATCGATTATATGTGGGGTTTACCTTATTACTATGAAATGCTATATCAATTTAAAGACGACATATGTTCTGAATGGATACACACATTGAGAAAATAGAATGATGTAAATGGTATATTGTTGACAACTCCATTGCACGATAGTAAATCGACATAACAAGTAAATGTTGGATTTATATATGATCTGAATGTCTGATGAACTCATCTTGTTCTCGTGTATTAGTATATCAGGAATGTATTAAGTTGGTTGTTTTGATGTGTTTAAATTTTTTATTTGAGGTAAATTAGCATTTTAATACATATGAATGTACTAAACATTGTAATGCTTACTCTGTTATGTTTTCTTGTCTTGTAATTGTCGTTTGCGGAACGTGAAGATTGGATCAACTCAGAGTTCACACTATCCAGCTTCTATCTTAGTAAAATTTTAATTGTTCAAGATTTGATTTTGTGGCATGTATATAAGCTTGTTATGTATAAAATTATTTTGTATGATAATGGTTTTGAATATGTTTATACTACTTGTTCTTGATGTAACAGCCCATTTTTAGTCAAATCGGAATAGTGGTTTCGGGATCACAAATCTGAGGTAGAAATAATTACTTTATTATTATTTTAATGTCTACATCATGATAGTATGATTGTGTGAAAATTTCGTTAAGAAATTTTATTGTTTGACTACTTATTTTGATAAAAAGGACTAAATTAACGACTACTAAGCTAAAGATACAAGACAAAAAGAACGAATTGGAAAATAACTTGAAGAAAAACTCAGTTGATTACGACGATACCCTTAGGAAGAATTCACCTAGACTTCATTTGTTACCTAACATTGAACCATATGATTTCTTTACTTAGCTTGATCCGTAGGACTCCCTAACCTATATTAAACCCTCTCTCAAGGCGAATAACGTCTAACCCTAGGTTAATTAGTGGAACTCTCGT
Source organism: Gossypium australe (assembly GCA_005393395.2). Taxonomy (NCBI): domain Eukaryota; kingdom Viridiplantae; phylum Streptophyta; class Magnoliopsida; order Malvales; family Malvaceae; genus Gossypium; species Gossypium australe. Next base: position 117,262,434 of record CM016616.1, on the reverse strand, counting down.
TCGCTTATAATAACCCCCTAGAATAGCAGTAAATCGATCAATGGATTCCCATATTAGGTTTCACCCTAATCCGGCAAAATCTCGTAACCCTATCTCTAGGCGTTCATCAACTCCGCTTAATTATGCTAGATCTAGTCTTAAGAAGGGTCTATTCCTCCTCCACCTAAGCACATCAGATTTAGATTAAGCAACATAATTAAGAACAAACTAAGTAATTATCATATAATTCAGAAATAAAATAACAAGATTCATCTAGGTTTCATCCCCTTCAGTATCTGGAGGATTTAGTTCATGACAAATAAAGAAAACATCTCAAGAGAAAAGGTAAAACAAAACATAAGAAATCCCTAAAACTCCCTGAGGGAATTGAAGGAGAAATCCGCCGTCTTGAGTATAACTCTGGCTTGTTGGGATGGATCAACTAGCTATCTTCGAGTGATTTCCTCAACTCTAACCTTTCCGGCTTGGCTTTTTGGCCTAGATTTGACGCCCTTTCAATGGTGGCACTTAGGGGATATATATAGGGTCTTGGAATGTGATTCTTTCTCCCTAAGTATCCTTTTCCGACTGAAATTTCTCTTTCTAGCGACAGAAGCACGGCCATGGCACACGCCCATGTGGATCGACTTTAGACCGTGTTCGGATTTCTAACTTGAGGCACAGCCGTGTGAGGCGGGGTTGAGGCCGTGTTCTAGGTGCTCGTTGAGGCACGGTAGTGTGCTCTTTGGGCCAGGCCATGTGGATTTCGTGATATGGCCCATTTACTCCGTTTTAGGCTCATTTTACGTTCTTTTCATCCTCGGGTGCTTTCCTGGGTATAAGACATGAAAAGAAGAGATTAAAAGCACCTTTTTACATAAATTGAGGGATAAATCATCCAAAAGCATATTAAATGTGGGTCTAAAATATGTCATAATTATGGTTTATCAAATACCCCCACACTTAAGCTTTTGCTTGCCCTCAAGTAAAATTTCTCAACATACAATTAAAACGAACTTTCCATGGTTCACAATTCCTATCAACAATGCCTCATCATAATTCATAGATAATTTATACATGGATAATTCAATTCAAAGAGTCCTAAAGATTCAAACAATGATAAGTCATTCATTTGTAATTGAAAACGTAGGTGTTTCCCCTTATCTGAAATATTACCTTTGATTCAAAATTGAAAAGATTTAATATCCTCACGATAGATTCACTCAAATCACTCAAAGTGTTTAAGGTTCATAAAAGGAAGCACTCATACGTCGAACCTGAAAAGTTAATCCCATAGGCTTGCCTGAAAATCAAATCTCCACCACTGTAAAATGAGACGATAAATAGATCAAAAGGTCTTTTTTAGGGTTGTAATGGGGTTAGGGTTTAAGGTGTGGATAAAGGCTGAAATTAGAAGGTTAAAACCGAGATTGAATTGACAAGTACCTACTTGATGAATACTGAAATAATATCAACTGATAATAATAATAATAATCCTAATAATACGAGCTTTTCTTTCTGAATATAAACTTTAACTGTGTAAGCTCACCACTAATATTGGATAAACTTCGAAATTTCTAATTTAATAAAGATTTTTTTAAGGATAAACTAAGTAATTAAGGATGAATTCAACTTGTAGCATAATATAATTTGGTAACTAATCGAATCATATCTCGATCAAAGGGTAGTTAAAAAAGAATGGTGATAACAAATACAAAGGGGTTTTTGGGTTATTAATGGGTGAATCAATAAAAAGGGGTGTTAGGATCAATAGGGTTCACTAGGGGTTAATTTATGAAGGTAGGCTTTTTAGTGGAGTGAGTGGGTTAAGTCCTAGGTGCCTTTATCATCTCTGTATATGAAATCATAACTGTGGTCTCAACATGTATAAATGAGGCAAGTTCTAGAATTACAGTTCAAAGTTGACACACACATAATCAAAAGGTGAGCACGAAAAAATATATGCTCTGTAAGGCTCAAAATCTCTCAAAAATTATGGGTGTTTTGACATCAATCTCATAAATTTCAAACTTTAGAGCAATATTCAAATTTAGGTTAACAACCTAGCAACATTTTTTTAATTTGAAAATTAGACTTTATCATGCTTGATTCTCTAGTATCTTAAAATTTAATCACCAATGCACAATTATCAATGACTTAATCTAAAACATGTCAATAAGAATCATAAATCATCAGAAATTTCATCCTAATCAGTAATATGAAAATTTTACTTAAAAATAAGACTAAATTCAGGGATTTGAGAAAAATGAAAAAGGTTTGGCCGGATTTGAGAATAATGCAAAAAGTTAGGCCCTTTGTTAGTTAAATATTCACCCCCCATACTTAAGATGTACATTGCCCTCAATGTACAAAGATAATTATAACATTTATGGGATAAATCAAAAGAGAAGGGGAAGGTGTACTCCCTGAATTATGGATGAGTTCCCGGAGGAGGTCGGTCTGGGTGACAAACCTGTGCTAGATGAAGAAATTGGAGAGCTCGTAGAGGATTAGCCAGCGATTATTAAGACACTTTTAAAATAACCTAAATATATAATTAAAAACAAAAAAGAAAAAAAAGAAAGGAGACTAATAAGGAAAATGAAAATAAAAGAAAAGAAGAATGGACCGAAGAGTCCTTGTTGAAGGATGGTTCGCAAGGTGGGTGTGACCTCTAGGGCTGCGGAGGTGCTTACAGTGACGGAAGTGGTGTGGTTATCGTGGTGGTCGGTGTGATTCCCTAGTAGCCTGGTAAACCTGACACTAAGAAACTAAAATAAGTTGAACTAAATTAAGCATAAGATTGTCAAAGAGAAGGAAATTGAAGCAAAAGAGGGAAGAAAAATAAAAACTAATTGGTCTCAAGGACCCTTGGCTTGGTGACTAGTCGAAGCTGCCGGCATGAACTTATGTTGACCGTTCTCCTTTGAGGAGACTATGCTTGGCTCCTTCTGTTTCTTCGACATGGTTTTGATGTGGCTCAAGAGTCTGGACACTTTTCCTAAGTACAGGAGAGAAGTTTTGAAACAAAAAGAAAATGGAGGAAGTTAGGGATGAAGGAGAAGACTGTGGGGTTTAAATAGGATTTGAAATCTGGCATGTCCCCACGGCTGTGGTCCAAGGCCGTTTCGATTTACACGGCCGCCTCGCACAGCCGTGTGTTAGAGTGTTTTGTTATCCCCTGCCCGTGTTTCAGCCAACCACGACCGTGTTTGTGAAGTCAGTGTGTTGGCACAGTTAGTATGCACGGGCGTGTCTTGCCTGTGCTCGACAAGTCAGTAGCTTCGCACAGTTGTGTGCCACGGGCGTGTTCTGCCCGTGGTGTGTAAGTCAGTAGCTTCGCACAGTTGTAGAACACAGGCGTGCTGATTTGTCAGTGACCGTAGGGGTGGTTGGGTCTGTGACGTCGATGATTAGGTAGAATCTGATTTGCACGGCCTCTGCTCTATCAGTGCGGTGGTTCCAGTGGTCCACACGGCCACGGACACGGCCGTGTGTAAGGCCGTGTGACCTGGAAATCTGCACTTTTGGTTAGTTTTAAAAAGAAAAAGAAAAAGAGAAAATAAAGTAAAATGAAAGAAAATGTAAAAATAAGTAAGGTTAGTGCTCAGGTTGCCTCCCGAGAAGCGCTCGTTTATAGTCTTAAGCTAGACTTTTCCTCGTATTTGAAAGATTTAGGGAGGTTTAAAGGTTTGAATATCTTCCCTCATGCTTATAGTTCTATTTTTGTGCCAAAGTTGAAGTCGAGAAGCGTTTACCTTGAAGTTGCCGAGTATTGGATTGCTTACCTCGACTGTTCCGTGTGGGAAGATATCGTGTACCTTAAGAAGAATTTCTCCCTTTGCATTCAGGTCTGTTGGTGTGATGTGAGGATCGACTTTGTCTAACAGTACCTGGTCTCCTATTTTGAAGTGATTTGATGTCCCTATGAGCTCTTCTGGTGGTTCCTCTGGTTTTACTTCGTGTGGTTCCGGCTCTTCTTTGACGTGTGTATGATGCCCTTTTAATTTGTCGACACTAAGGCTTTGTTCCTTGTGTGATTCTTTTTTGTTAATTTGGGGTCTATGGTTCGGCTCAGGGTTGTGTTCTTGTGATGATTCCTGCGATGAAGGTTGAACAATTTGCTTATCTACTGAAGTGAATTTCTTACCTTCATCGACTGTTGTTCTGGCCGAGTCAAAAGCTTGAAGATTGATTGATTCATTACCTACACGAAGTATGAGTTCACCTGTGGAAACATCAATTTTAGTCTTGGCAGTTGCTAGAAAAGGTCTTCCTAAAATTAAGGGAATTGAATTATCCTCATCCATGTCTAAAACAAAAAAATCTACTGGGAAAACAAATTTATCGATTTTTAAAAGAACATCTTCGATAATGCCCCTAGGAATTCTAACAGTTTTATCAGCTAATTGAATACTCATCCTAGTTTGTTTGGGCTTCCCTAAACCTAGTCGTTTAAACAGTGTATAAGGCATGACATTTATGCTTGCCCCTAAATCAGCTAACGCATTATCAATATTTAAACTACCAATTAAACATGGAATTGTAAAACTCCCTGGATCTTTTAGTTTCTGTGGTAGTCTATTTTGTAACGTTGCTGAGCATGTTGCATTTAGTTCCACGTGGTGCTCTTCATCTATTTTTCGTTTGTTGGTCAAGAGCTGTCTTAAAAATTTCCTCGAGTCTGGCATCTAAAAAAGGGCTTCAAGAAGAGGTAAGTTAATATGTAATTTCTTTAACAGTTTAAGAAACTTACTGAACTGTTCCTCTGAATCGTCTCTTTTTATGGCTTCGGGATAAGGTATGCGAGGTTGGTACTCTTTGATTACCGGTTTTGGCTTTTCTTGTGTTGCCTTTGTTTTACCTTCGTTGACCTTGTTTTCTGGTATTGTATTGGGTTCATCTAACCTTTTACTGTCCTGAGCTGTGATGGCTTGAATTTGCTCCTTAGGGTTAATCTCCATGTTACTAGGTAGATGCCCTTGTGGTCGTTCTGACATCAGCTTTGCAAGTTGTTAGACTGCATTAGTGACTTCCTTGACTGACTTAGTAATTTCCACGATTCTGCTCTCGTTACTTTTGATTGTTCTCTCAGTTTCTTGGAAACGTTTTTCTGTGTCTGCCGAAAATTTTGTTAGCATCTCTTCGAGGGTTGGTTTCTTCTCTTGTGGATAGGGCTGATTTTGGAAGTTTTGAGGAGGTTGTTGTCTTTGATTTCCTTGACCTCCCCATGAAAAATTTGGGTGGTTCCTTCAACCTGGATTGTAAGTGTTACTATAAGGATTATTATTAGATCTGAAATTGTTACCTATATAGTTCATTTGTTCGTTCTCTGCTTCCGGTTGGTAGGGTGGGTACTCAGGATTCGCCACGGTTCCACCTGCATCACACTACATGACTGGATGTGCCTGCAAAGAACACAAACTATCAATCTTTTTATTCATCGTTTCCATCTGTGTTGATAGCATGGTCAATGCATCGATGTTGAAAACTCCAACTGATTTTGTCGATTTTGTCCTGTTAACTTGCCACTGATAATTATTCAGTGACATTTCCTCAATGAACTCGTAAGCCGCTTCTGGAATTTTGTTGTTCAGGGTTCCACCGACGGCTAAATCAATTAGTTGCCTCGTTGAGGGGTTTACACCATTGTAGAAAGTTTGGACTTGTAGCCACAAGGGTAGACCATGGTGTGGACACCTTCTCAAGAGATCTTTGTATCTCTCCCATGCGTCGTATAATGTCTCTAAATCCATCTGCACAAAAGAAGATAAATCATTCCGTAATTTGGCCATTTTGGCCGGTGGGAAATATTGGTCATTTGTTCCCATGTAGTGATTGACCCTCGTGGTAACGAGTTTAACCACTGTTTGGCTTTATTCCTTAATGAAAAAGGGAATAACCGAAGATGTATGGCATCATCAAAAACGCCATTTATTTTGAAGGTATCACAAAACTCTAAAAAGTTAGCTATATGCGTGTTTGGATCTTCGTCCTGCAAACCATCAAATTGAACAAATTGTTGAATCATTTGTATTGTGTTAGGCTTTATTTCAAAATTGTTAGCAGCTATAGCAGGCCTAACAATACTCGATTCTGCTCCTGTTAAATGTGGTTTCGCATAATCAAACATTGTGCGTGGAGCATCGTTTTCCCCCACATCCCGTGGTGGTGGGTTATTCTCGTCCATCCCTTCAGTAGGATTGGATATGCTTTCTTCCTCTATGTCTATGTAATCTAAGGCTCGCCTGGTTTCTCGATGATTCCTGCGAGCGGTAGCTTTGATTTCGCTGTCGTATACCAAAGGTCCTCTTAGGTACCTTCTAGTCATAAACTAGAGGTACCTGCTAGGAAAAGAAAGAAAATTTAGCAAAAATAAAAATTTAACCTAAAAAAATAAAATTGCGAAAAAATAAAAAATAAAAAAATTAATGGCTAAAGTAATAAAAATAGAGCGTTCTTAATATTTTAGTTCCCTGGCAACGGCGCCAAAAACTTGATCGCTAAAATCAGAGCTTTAACATTTATAAAACGAATGATCAAACCTGGAAGCTAACTCTGACAACGATTAAATGCAAGCGTACCTATCGAACAGTAGTATAGCGTAGGCAAGACCGGATTGTCGAACCCAAAGGAACTAAAAGTACTAATACTAACTTTCTTTTTATTATTTAGCCTTAAAAATAAAATGAAGTTGCTTTAATCTAAATTAACGACTACTAAGCTAAAGATACAAGACAAAAAGAACGAATTGGAAAATAACTTGAAGAAAAACTCAGTTGATTACGATGATACCCTCAGGAAGAATCCATCTAGACTTTACTTGTTACCTAACACTGAACCATATGATTTCTTTACTTAGCTTGATCCGTAGGACTCCCTAACCTATATTAAACCCTCTCTCAAGGTGAATAACGTCTAACCCTAGGTTAATTAGTGGAACTCTCGTTCGCTTATAATAACCCCCAAGAATAGCAGTAAATCGATCAATGGATTCCCATATTAGGTTTCACCCTAATCCGGCAAAATCTCGTAACCCTATCTCTAGGCGTTCGATCAACTCCGCTTAATTATGCTAGATCTACTCTTAAGAAGGGTCTATTCCTCCTCCACCTAAGCACATCAGATTTAGATTAAGCAACATAATTAAGAACAAACTAAGTAATTATCATATAATTCAGAAATAAAATAACAAGATTCATCTAGGTTTCATCCCCTTCAGGTATCTTAAGGATTTAGTTCATGACAAATAAAGAAAACATCTCAAGAGAAAATATAAAACAAAACATAAGAAATCCGTAAAACTCCCTGAGGGAATTGAAGGAGAAATCCGCCGTCTTGAGTATAACTCCGGCTTGTTGGGATGGATCAACTGGCTATCTTCGAGTGATTTCCTCAGAAGCTTGGCTTTTTGGCCTAGCTTTGATGCCCTTTCAATGGTGGCACTTAGGGGATATATATAGGCTCTTGGAATGCGATTCTTTCTCCCTAAGTATCCTTTTCCGACTGAAATTGCTCTTTCCAGCGGCAGAGGCACGGCCATGGCACACGCCCGTGTGGATCGACTTTAGACCGTGTTCAGATTTCTAACTTGAGGCACGACCATGTGAGGCGGGGTTGAGGCGGGATTCAGGCCGTGTTCTAGGTGCTCGTCGAGGCACAGCCGTGTGCTCTTTGGGCCAGGCCTTGTGGATTTCGTGATATGGCCCATTTACTCCGTTTTGGGCCCGTTTTACATTTTTTTCATCCTCGAGTGCATTCCTGGGTATAAGACATGAAAAGAAGAGATTAAGAGCACCTTTTTACATAAATTGAGGGATAAATCATCCAAAAGCATATTAAATGTGGGTCTAAAATATGTTATAATTATGGTTTATCAATTATAATTGGTGATTATGCATTGAATTGATTATGATTGTACAATTCATATTTAATTTGAATGTTAATTTTGTATTTATGAAGTAATTCCATGTTTATTTAAAATAATCAATGTGAATTGAAGGTGTTATGTACCGGCATTGATGGGAGCACTCCATAGCTCAGGTTTGGCGATCGAACTAGGTAAGGGGTGTTACAAAACAAGTCATTGATTTGAGGAAAAAGTTGCTTGATTCGAGGAGGACTAGATGGGGACTAAATCTTGGTCGGCTGTTTACATGGGAGGGTCGATTTGGTCTTTTTCGTGTGAGCTTGTTGGGCCTCTACATCTACTGGACTTTCTTCTACTAAGTTGACTATATTTTTTAAGCCTCATGAAGCTAGACTGAAATACTCATGAAATTGTAAATTTTAGATTTTTAGTCCTCAAAAAATATAAAAGCATCGCATTTAGCTTGAATTTAATTAAATTGACACACTTTCATAGTAGAAATTAAATTATCAAAAATTATAAGTAAAAACTACAAAAAGTGTTATCAATTACTTAGAATTTGCATAAACTAAGTACGAAAAAGTGTCTAAAATAACTATATATTTTAGAGTTATCACAACCCCAAACTTAATTCATTGATTTTTTCGAGTAGTGTCCTTTTCTAAAGCATTCAAATTCAAGCCCCTCAACATAGTTAATACTCCATTTTTGCCATGCTTTATAAAATTTATGCTCAAAGATAAAAATTGCGAACATGTGACTTAAGTGCACATATCATCCATTTTTTCTCAAATAGTAAAGTGCTAACTATAATAATAAATTGTATGCCTTCTCCTAATAAGTGTGTGCCAAGTTCTTCTAATTAATTCTCGTTTCCCTTGATTAAGCTAAGTAGCAATCTCAAGGGTTAAATTATGTCATATGTTGAACTTAGTAATTCTTCTCCAGAAATGTAGCAGGCATAAAAATCTAAACCAATATGTCTTTAGTAAGGTTGTAATGGCGCTTGATCCAAGGTATGGAAAGAGATAGTTATTTTTAGGCTAGACCACCTCAAACTCAGCTTACTTTGAGCCTTTAGAACACAGTTTTCCCCTTAAAGTACTCAATTCTTCTCTTTTTTTTCTCACTTTTAGAAGTATATGCTCACTAGTACCCTTTTTCTTCACACAAATGACTTTTTTTTTTTTTTTTGCATGGATAATTTAATGACCTCAAACACTTAAAGCATTAAAGTAGGCACCCAATTCTTCTTTCTAACTCCCCCAAAATTAAACATAAAAATGCCCTAAAACAAGCCGAGTCTAAGATTTATTAAGAAAATATAAGTAACTTTAAGCAAAGGATAGTTTGTTAATGCAAGGTTTTAACAGGAATAGGCTAATCAGCTCAAAAATGGGTTTCAAGGGTTAATTTTGATAAAGTAGGCTTGAAAGGCTCAAAAGATCCAAACAAAAATTTTCTTAACTCATTTTTAAATTGTTATGCCTCCTAAGATTTTGCCTCAAGGAAATTCCTAAGTCAATTCTAAAGACTTAACCCTTCATGCATGCTTAGTTTTCCTAAGTAGTTAAAATTTCATGGTTGGCCTTATACATAATTACTAATGTTTACATTTCAATCATAACTTAGCTAGCATAAAGATACTTGAAATAGAAGGATTTCATGCATATTAGAGTTAACATAATTATACAAAAATAAAAATTTTGAGCAAAAATTCATTTAAACAAACTTTTATGGAAGAATCAATTTTAAAAAAATATCGATAAAATTAAAGTTTCTCAAAAAAATATAAAAAAAAATAAAATTTCAAAGAAATTATAGTATGGTCCCCTTACTAAAAAGAAGCAATGTCCTCATTGCCTACAAGTATATAGCAAAGGGAAATAAAATTAAAGAAGTGATTGTGAACTGTGCACTAGGTAAGTTCCCAGGGAAGGGAGGTGAGTCTCTTTTAACTGGTTAAATACCGAACCTTTCCTTGCCAGAGCTTATCCTAGACATGCACATGCACATTCGCATTACCACACTTCTCTTTTGAGAAGAATAACTTGCAAAATTTGCTCGATGTTATTCATAATTGCAATTTAAAAATTTTATTATGCTGAAAATAGAAATTAAGTTAAAAAAAGTATCTAAAAAATAATCTGGAAAAAAACTAAAAGAAAAAGACAAAGAAAACCCCCCTTAATTGTTTGTTGACCCATCACTGTCCGAGTTTGTCTCTTCATCCATGTTATCCACATCCTACCTAGGTGTACCAGGATCCTTAGGTCCGATTCTACGAGTCGAGTCCCATGGCTCGAAGATGGAATCTGGAAACTCATGAAAATAATCGAATGACTTAAATATTTATTGGGATGTAGCCTAATTCGAGTCATCTCAAACTTTAGCATATCTCCAATACGTTTGTTTTTGTTTATGCATGTGCTACAAAAATTCCATTATGGTCGATTAATCTGCATGAGTTACCGGGTTAGCAGAAAGTTGAATTGGTAGAGGATTAGGCATGGGATTAAGTGGTGCTACACTACTTGAATCCTCTACTTCTTTAGCTTCGTCAAGCTGAATTATCAGCCTTTTCCAAGTAATGTCACCTACCACCCTTGAGATATCAAGGGTAGTTAACATACCTTTACTATAATATGCTTCCATTGGTTCTTGGATCGGTACTCTTGCTTGGAGACACAACATAGTGACGAGTGAAGTGAAATGGCAACAACTTGTTTTTCTTACTGCACAATCCTGAATTTCTTTAAGGACTATTTTTGCCACATTAATTGATTTCTCAATCAATATGCAGTATAAGAGCAACATTTGTTCCATCGAAACAGTTAAGTTATGAATCATAGGTATAACACTGGTCCGAATAAAGTAGTATTATACCTTTGCCTCTCGGGTCAAAAATTCCTTTCGACATTAATAAGTACATTGCCTTAAAGTCGCCCATTTAGTTCTAGGATATGTGATAGCTGTCAAAACATCTTGAACTGTTTCTGTAGTAACATCTTTGCATAGAGTCGTATAATCATCATTCTCAATATTAGGCAAATCAAACAAGTTATTAATGACTAATGTTGTTAGAAATAATTCCCTTTTTTGCACTTGTAATGTTGTTACTGTAGATGGATTAAAATGAGAATAAAATTATCAAACAATACCTTCATCCGAAAGAGTGCGGATATCACAAAATACTTTCCATCCTCGTTCATCAATGATTCCCCAAATGTAAACCAACACTTCGGCATCATTATTACCAATGAGTCGGAAACTCTTATTCGGGAGCATTGGTTTTTTCTGAAAGATTGTAATATATCATGTTTTTGCACCTAGAGTTCGGAACCAAGGCTTGATGCCATTGTTAAGATTTGGCCTGCAATGCAACAATGAACCAGCAGCAGTAGCAGCAGCTTGGCGAGCAAGCAAGTTGGATTGAGGGAGGCTATTCCATTTTGTTGATTTTGTAATCTAGTCTAATCTTTTGTAATGTGATGGCTAAGCTAGTAGGATATAATGACTACTTTAAATTGATGTAATGGCTAGTATATTAGCTATATTTTATGTATAAGCTAAGATTGTATTGGTGAAAGTCTAGTGGGAGTGGTTAATCCATTAGGTAATAGTCTTTTAACTATTCAACTCTTGTATTTTATGTATATATTCACATCTCAATGAAATGGTTGATAAGTTTTAGCCATTATTTTATGAGTGTTCAAGTTCTTTAAGCTCAAGTTCCTAGTTTTTCATTTCTTCTTTGTTTTTCACTTATGATCACATGCAAACTTCATGCATATTGTTGCTGAGTTGCTACCATTGTTCCAACAATTGGTAATCAGAGCCTGCCTTCTTTGAGAACCTCTTTTGTTGGTGTTTTTTGGTGAAAACAAAGCTTAAGAAGGAAGAAACCTCTTTATTGTTGATCTGTTGTGTTTTGTTGCTGAAACATGAGCTTCACACCACCACCACCACCACCACCCGTGTTTGCTGGAGAGAACTACCACATTTGGGTAGTCAAAATGAAAACTTACCTTTAAGCGAGTGATCTATGGAGTGTGATCGAGAGTGATGCTGAGCCACCTCCATTGAGAGCCAATCCCACCATTTCTCAGATTAGGCAGCACAGTGAGGAGAGAGCCAAGAAGCACAAGGCCATGGCCTGCCTGCAGAATGTAGTGTCTGATGTGATCTTCACTCGAATTATGGCCCGTGACTCACCTAAGCAAGCTTGGGAAAGGCTGAAGGAAGAGTTTATGGGCTCGGATAAGACAAGGTAGTAATAAGTGATCAACCTTAGAAGAGAGTTTGAGAACTTGAAGATGAAGGAATCAGAGACTATCAAGCAGTACTTTGATAGAATAATGGCAACAGTTAACAACATAAGACTCCTAGGGGAAGACTTCAGTGACAGCGGGGTTGTTGAGAAGGTTATTACCACTCTCCCTGAGAGGTTTGAGTCAAAGATCTTCTCATTGGAGGATTTGAGGGACCTCACAACTATTTCCTTGTCTGAGTTGGTGAACTCCCTTTATGCACTGGAGCAAAGAAGGGCCAACAGGCAGGAAGAGCATCTTGAGGGAGCTTTCCAAGCAAAAGCCAAAGATGGCTCGAGCTTAAGTCAAAGACCAAAGAAGCCTTGGGTTTTCGGAAGGGAAAGATCAAGAAAAGATGCAGGAAGAAGGAGGTTTCCACCTTGCATACACTGTAAGAAGACTAATCACTTGGAGAAGCACTGTTGGAATAGGCCAGACATTCAGTGTAAGAGTTGCAAGCAATATGGTCACCATGAGAAGGTGTGCAGGAACAAAGATAAGGCACAAGCTCAGCAGCAAGTTCAAGATAATACTACTGAGGGCCTTCCAGCTCAGAAGGAGTATGTTTTTACTGCCTCATGCTTTGCAACCACAAGCAAAGCCAAGTGCAGTTGGCTTGTGGACTGTGGCTGCTCACATCACATGGCAGCTGATGAGGGCTTGTTCAAGGAGCTTGACAGGAGCTTCACCTCAAGGATCAAGATTAGCAATGGTCTATGTCCATTTTTGTCCACTAACTTAATAAATTGTCTAATTATCATTTAAGAACCTTCAATTTAAAATATCATAGCAATTGGACACCTTAAACACAAAGAACTCAAATTTTGCAGTTTTTCCAATTTAGTCCTTTTAACTAAATTGAGTGCCCAAACGTGAAAATTTTCGAACTAAATTTCACGAAATCATTTCATAAAACTGTAGACCATAAAAATATAATAAAATAAATTTTACTGCGTCTGATTTGTGGTCCCTAAAACACTATTTTGACTAGATCTAAAATCGGGCTGTTACAATTCTCCCCCCATAGGGATTTTCACTTACCATAAAATAGGTTTGGGTACTGTTTTAGCATAGCTTCCTCAGGTTCCCACCTAGCTTCTTCGACTCTATGTCGTTGCCACAAAACTTTCACTAAGGCTACATTTTTATTTCTCAATTGTTTAACTTGCCGAGCCAAAATCTTGATCGGTTCTTCACTATAAGTCATATCGGGTCGAATCTCAACCTCTATCAGAGAAATCACATGTGAAGGGCCTGATCGATAACGTCGCAACATCGACACATGAAATAAATTGTGAATCCTTTCCAACTCTGTTGGTAAAGCTAATCGATATGCCACTGGCCCTATTCTCTCAATAACCTCATACGGCCCAATGAAACGCGGACTCAACTTGCCTTTGCGACCAAATCTCAAAATTTTCTTCCATGGGGATACTTTGAGCAATAATTTATCGCCAACTTGAAACTAAATCTCTTTTCTCTTCAAATCCGCATACGACTTCTGTCGATCTGAAGCTGCCTTCAAATAGTCACGAATTACTTTCACTTTCTCTTCGGTCTCTCTAACCAAATCGACCCCAAGGATCTGTTTCTCACTAAGCTCGGTCCAATACAACGGAGTTCGACACTTGCAGCCATACAATGCCTCATACGGTGCCATCTTTATACTCGACTGAAAACTATTGTTATAAACAAATTCAACTAAAGGTATATATTTTTCCCAACTACCTTCGAACTCCAAAACACAACAGCGAAGCATATCTTCGAGAACCTGAATCATTCTCTCATATTGGCCGTCGATTTGCGGATGAAATGCGGTACTAAAGTTCAACTTTGTACCCAAAGCTTCTTGCAACTTCTTCCAGAATCGTGAAGTAAACCTTGGATCTCTATCCGAAATAATAGAAATAGGTACTTCATGCAATCTCACTATTTTAGCAATGTACAACTCAGCTAGCTTATCAAGTGAGTAATCAGTACGTACCAGTATAAAATGAGTCGATTTCGTCAACCTATCGACAACAACCCAACCGACATCTTTCTTTTAGGAGTCAAAGGCAAACCCATTACGAAATCCATTTTAATTTTGTCCCATTTCCACTCGGGTACCATCACTGGTTGAAGTAAGCCCGAAGGTACTTGGTATTCAGCCTTTACTTGTTGACAAACTAAACATCTCGAAACAAACTCCGAAATATCCCGTTTCATACCTGACCACCAATACCATTTTTTCAAATCATTATACATTTTCGTACTACCCGGATGAACTGATAAGCAACCACTGTGCACCTCGTGTAAAATCTTGAAACATCAAACAATCATCTGAACCGATCCGAAAGTCTGAATCATTACCAGATTCACACTGAGCTCTTTTAGCTTGCAATTCACTATCACTTTTCTGAGCTTCACAAATCTACTGAAGAAATATCGGTCTAGTGCTCAACTCGGCCAAAATTGAACCATCATTAAACAATGTCAATCTTGTACTCGTAGCTCTCAAAGCAAATAAGGACTTTCTTCTGCAAGCATTTGCGACTACAGTCGCCTTTTTGGGATGGTAGTCAATCACTAGCTGATAATCTTTTAGTAGCTCGAGCCATCTCCATTGCCGCAAATTCAGATCTTTCTAAGTCATCAAATACTTTAAACTTTTATGATTTGAAAATACATGACATTTCTCTCCATACAAGTGATGCCTCCAAATCTTCAAAGCAAACACTATAGCTACCAATTCTAGATCGTGCATCGAATAATTCTTCTCGTGCGGTTTCAACTGTCTCGAGCCATCGGCTATCACTTTGCCCTCTTGCATCAATACACATCCTAACCCATTTAGTGACACATAGCTATAAATCACACACTCCTTTCCTGGTTCAGGTTGCACTAAAACTGACGCCTCGGTCAATAATGCTTTCAACTTCTCAAAGTTTGCTGACATTTTTCGGACCATTCAAACTTAATATCTTTTTGCAATAGCTTAGTCATAAGAGTAGAAATCATCGAAAATCCTTTGAAAAAATGTCGATAATAACCTGCTAAGCCCAAAAAGCTTCTGACCTCTAATACATTCTTCGGCAGTTTCCAATCAACAATTGTCGATATCTTACTCAGATCAACCCGAATACCGTCTCCAGAGACAATATGTCCCAAGAATCTGACTTCTCGGAGCCAAAACTCACTTTTACTGAATTTAGCAAATATTTTTTTATCTCTCAAAGTCTTCAATATAGTTCTTAAATGCTCGGTATGCTTAGACTCACCTCTAGTATAAATCAGGATGTCATCGATGAACACAACCACAAACTTATCTAAATACGGACGAAAAATTTGATTCATCAAGTCCATAAAAACAATAGGAGCATTAGTTAGTCCAAAAGGCATGATAAGAAATTCATAATGCCTGTACCTCGTTCTGAAAGTGGTTTTCGCCATGTTTGACTTTTTAACTCTCAACTGTAGTAGCTAGACCTCAAATCAATCTTCGAAAATACTGTTGCCCCCTTCAAATGATCAAACAAGTCATCAATTCTTGGCAAAAGATACTTGTTCTTTATAGTCACCTTGTTGAGTTGTCGGTAATCGGTACAAAGTCTCATGGATCCATCTTGCTTCTTGACAAATAACACCAGTGCACCCCATGGTGAAAAACTCAGTCTCACAAATCCCTTATTCTTCAATTCTTGTAACTAAGACTTCAATTCCTTTAACTCAGTTGGAGCCATTCTATACGGGGCTATCGATATCAGTGAAGTCACTGGTACTAAATCAATACCAAACTCAACTTCTCTAATCGGTAGCAACCTAGGCAACTCTTCTGGAAAAACATCTGGATATTCACTAACTACCGACACTGATTCAATTTTCAACTCAGACACTTTTGTATTCAACACAAGCTAGATAAGCTTCACAACCCTTTCTCACATATCTTTGGGTAGTCATTGAAGAAATCGCAACATGTAACTCACCTGACTTATCTAAATCAAATTCAAAGAATTTCACCATTCTCACATTTTAATTCAATAATTTTCCATCGACAATTCACTACAACATCATGCGGTGTCAACCAATCCATATCCAAAATGACATCAAACTCATCAAATGGCAACAACATTAGGTCAACCAGAAAACAGTGACCTCAAATCATCAATGGACAATTCTTGCAAACTTTATTAACTAGCACATATTTGCCTAAGGGATTTGACACTTTAATCACAAATTTAGTAAACTCAACAGGCAAGTTCTTACTAGCTACCAATTTCATGCAAATATAAGAATGAGTCGATCTAGGATCAATCAATGCAATTACAATAGTATTATAGAGAGAAAAAGTACCAGTGATAAAATCGAGAGATTCGCTTCTTTGCGAGCACGGATAGCATAGGCACTTGCAGTGCCCTGGCCTCAGATCTTACAGTTGTATCTTTTGTCACACTTTTACTACTAGCTCCATTTCCCGTGTTCCTTGGTAGTCTCCCTTTAGAGGCAGTGTTGCCCGATCTTGCAGTCTGAAACTTATCCTTTTCAACCATCTCTGGGCAATCTTTAATAAAATGGTCGTGAGAGCCACACTTAAAACAAGCCTGGTCATACATTCTACATTCGTCGGGGCGTCGTTTGCCACAGTGCAGACATTCAGGCCTACCAGACTTAGCGTTAGCAACGCTGACAACTAATGTAGTTTGGGCTTAAGAATCCGAGTATTGCTTCCCACGATCTCTGTTGGGATACCCAGTTGAAGCACTCGATCGAGCATACAAATCTCTTGATTTCTTAGACTGAGATTGAAATGAATTGCTCATCGACCTTTTACTTGCATCTCTAGTCTCAGACTCAGCTTTTCTCTTTTCCTTGCTTAATTCTTCAGCTTTACAAGCTTGGTCAAATAGCACCATAAATTTTTTCAGCTCAAGAACTCCAACTAACAATCAGATGTCCTTATTCAACCCATATTCGAACCTTTGGCACATGATAGCCTCAGTGGAAACACACTCCTGAGCATACCTACTGAGCTTGACAAACCCTCAGTCATACTCGGTTACAGACATTCGACCCTGTTTCAGCTCTAATTTTTTTTTTTTTTTTTGCATTCCACCTCCGGTATGCTGAGTCTCTTTGAAGTGATACGGCACATTTCAGACATTCATCCGGTGTGCAAGACAGCTCATCAAATACCTTGATAGAATTCTCAAACCAAAATTCTGCCCTATCAGGATCATCGTCAACATTCGCTCTAAAATCTTCAGCCCCATGCTATTGAATCTTATCAACCCGAGGCTTATTCAATCTTAGGAATTCCATATCTTGTGGAGCTACAGGAACCGATTGATGAATAGGTGGGGGTGGAGGGGGTTGAGCATTCAGATTTATTTGAACAAACTCCGTATACCAGTCGTTCATCATGTGTAGGAAGACTTCTCTAGCCCCTTCTCCTCTTCCCTGACTAACCGTGGGAAGTCTACCTTCAGACAGCACTGCCTCTTAAGCGGGAGCCGACGCATTACTTTCTACTTCATCAGCTTCAGCTCGATTGATATATCAAAACACATTTTAAAATTGTTAGGAGTCATCACACTATCACGATTTATTTATGGCATGTATAGCTAGACTTTCACAAACACTACATTAGTATGAGAATCGACTAAATCGTAGCTCTGATACCACTAAATATAACACCCCTTACCCATATTTGACGCCAGAATAGGGTACGAGGCATTACTGGACATAAACAAAAGTAAACATACATTTCCGAGTCATAAATTTCCATTCAAATTAAAACTTTTCATACACATTCATATCCTCCTTAAAACGAGCCTACGAGGCTTAATACCTGGTTTGGAAGTGGTTCGGGACTAAACCGAGAACTCTAGAAAATTTTACAAAACTTAGAAAATTTTTCATGTTACAGGGCTCACACGCATGTGTGGTCCAAGGGACACGCCCGTGTGACCCTTGGACACGCCCATGCTACAGGTTGTGACTTCAAAATAGGGTGCTCTCTAACTTATGCCACACGGCCGTGCCACACGCCCATGTGCTAGGCCGTGTGGTCGATTTAATTGTCATAAATTTTTTATAAAATAGGTGAAGACTTCACACGGACGGGGCAAATTCTCGTGTCCAAGGCCGTGTAGCACACATGGCTAAGACACACGCCCGTGTCTCTGCCCGTGTGCTATATTCTGGACATATTGTTTCTCAAAATTAAGGTACAAGAGACACACGGCCGAAACACATACCCTTGGGGCAAGACACGCCCGTGTGTCTACCCGTGTAGACAAAAATAAGGTTATTTACCAAGCCTTTTTGCCACTCTTTAATGTACACACCTACACAACATAACATAGCACCAAACCAAGCATGAACATACAACCAAATCAGCCACAACCAAAACAACAACACATCATTTACATGCTGCCATCTATCATATACAAACATCACATATATATCAACTCAAATCAAGTAGATTCCAACATCCATGAAAGGTATTATCATATGAATATACTTAACCAATAATAGCCAATTTCCAATGGCCTTATACAAAATGAGCTTTCAACCAATATAAGCCAACACATTTGGCCAAATCAATTATGACACATAACAAAATGACCAAGGCCCCTATACATGCCATAACTCAAAATGTAGAATTCATTGGTACCAAAATAATAGTTGATGGTGTGAATGGATCTCCGACGATCTCCAATCTTGAGCTAGCTTGGTGACACTATCAGACAAGGGAAAGAAAAGGGAGTAAGCTATATAGCTTAGTAAGTTCATATGCAAATAATAAACAAAATTAACCATACAATTACCATATAACAAACGTATATCAACCTAAATGTCATTAAAACCTCATGAACATAACATACTCAATCACATTCTTACCAATAGTTCATGATATACCGAATTCATTTCCTTTGATTTTTTCGTACATACCTGTACCAACTCGTAACATAATCACATACTTTCTCGTATTTGACATACCTGTTGAACCACTTGGAATACTATCGGATACACAGAAAACTTTGCACGTAAGTGCCACATATGTAGCCAATGCTACCAAAAATCTCATAACACATATAAGCTCGCTCTCGAGCTATCCTCGGGCCTGCTCACACAAGCTGTCAGTCGAGACGTACCTATAAGGTGCTCTTCACTCAAGCTGTCAAGTATCCACAACATATGCTGGTTTACCCAGCCACTGGTAGGACGTACAGGACCAGCACCCGGGACACATAATTCTCATAATTACATGGGTTCCTAGTGTGTAACACCCCAAACCCGGCCCACGAGCCTCAACCGGATCTGGTATGTCACGGAGTAAAAATGTTTTGAAAGATTTGGGTTAACAGTGGAAATCTGAAAATATTGTTGAAGTTATAAAACGGTGTTTGCTAAAACTCAGATGGGTTGATTTGATAAACACGAATGAGTTGAAACCTTTTTCCTTTAAAACCATCTGATCGTTTAAATTTTTAGAACCATCAGAGTTATTGTTAACTTGGTAAGTTTTGTTACTCGATGGTAACATCTTGGAAAACGCGTACGAGTATAAATAAAAAAAAATGTTACTTTTAATCGATTTGCTTAACAGTTTATAAGTTCATTCGTAATATAATAGAAATAAAGTAAAAGCATCTACTTAAACCTACGAATAATAATAAGCGGCCATATTACAAACCAATCGAAATTTAGTGAATAATAAACTTTAAACGGTGCGAAACAAAATTTCAAGTCCAAGGAACAAGCATGGCCGCCTCGAGTCCTCTCCGGCTCCATCTCCGCGATCTACTCACCTGCAACATGATATGGGAAGGGGTGAGTCACCAAGACTCAGTGTATAAATCCCCAACCTGGAAATGCACATCATACACAAGATATTAGTAAGACATGCAAATATGCAACCCAAGCTAGCCATCCATACTCCTTTTTCTACCCCATGTGGTCAAAACCACTGGTGACAGTCCATAGAGATCATCTTCCTCCTCTCATCAATCCCACCATCATCATGTTCACATAACATGTATCATGATCCCATATATCATGCATTTATATAAAGCATAGCATTTAACAACATATGATGGCCTACACGAACATACATCGTAGATCACGTAATAGGGGACTTACCCGAAATCCAAGCTTATGCCCACAAGGAAAAAGTTTACTACAGGAGAGGTTATATAGCAATATAATAGGCAGTCTATGCTAATAAAGTGTGTAAGAGTTTACACACCTGATTCAACGCAAGTCTAAGCGAATCCCGAACTATGGTGCTATATCCTTGACCCTATATTCGGCCAACATCCAAGTTAGTCATAGGCCATATTTGGTTTTACCCACATAAATCCCGAAAGATCTGTCGCTAAATAATAATAATACTCACCCTAAGCAAATTTGGTTTCCAACCAAATCCTGAACCACACACACCACTTGTTATTGGCACCAATACTTGCTCAAGAGAGTGTAGCCGACAAGAGAGAGATGTTGACTATTGGTTTTGAACTCAATGAAAGATTCGGCTCCAACAAAAGATACAATTGGCACCAAAAGAGGGAGATTCGGCCTCAAGGTAAATCGGTTATGACCTTAGAATAGGGAATGAACCATTCGGCTATCATCAAAATAAAAGGAGAACTTGGAAAAGAGGTGTAGGTTCGGCCAAGAACAAGTAGAGGGAGAAGAAGAACACTAATGACCTTGTTGGTCCTTGAAGTTTTGGTCACCAACACAAAGAGGAAGAAGGCCGAAATTAGATGGCTTTAGCACCAAAGAAACGGTACAAAAAGAGAACAAAATTCAGCACACCTCCTAAGCATACTTCAAAGCCGATTGTGAAAGCTCCTAAGGTGTCCTACATTCGGCCATGCTCAAGGTAAAGAAAAGAAAAACCAATCAAGAAAATCGGCCAAGCTTTTGCTACACAAGGCCGACCATGCTTCCTTCCCCATCATGATAATTTCCATCATCAATTACATAACATTGTTTATTCTTTCTCCCATCACCATTGGAAACAAAACATTATTAATATGTGCCCATCACTAACCCATGCATAAAATAAACTAACTCATACTCCAACAATAATTAAAATAAAACCCATACTTCCCAGTACAAACAAAAATAAACAAAGCAGCATGCCTTCATGTGTGCATGCCCCATGCAGCCACTACCCACGCCTACATAAACAAAAACAAAACCCCCAGGCGCTCCCCAAAGTCTCGAACCCGAGACCTGAAGAAGACATCTCCCGCCTCCAACCACTCGGCCACTTTTCAATTCATGACATAACCGCGTCACAAATTCTTTTAAGCTATCCTTCGTTGGCTCCCTTTTCTTAACGCTAAAGCAAAAATAAAAACACCTGCGCGCCTCCATCAGGACTCCAACGCTAGACCTCCATGCCGCAGCCCTCAAGCAACGCCCTTAGCCACTCGGCCAAGGCGTCTTGTGTGACATAGACCTGCCACAAAAATATTTAAAGCCTCCCTGACCTTGCTCCCTTTCCAGGCGCAAAAATAAAAACCCCAGATGCGCCCCACGCTACTCGAACCCCTTCCTTCCTACGCAATCCTCCAAGGCCCTTAAAGCAGCGCCCCAAGCCACTTTACTAATCTGTCTTTCGTGCCCATTAACTCCAAAAATTTTACTTAAGGCCTCCATAGCCCAATTCCCCTTTTAACTTGAAATTTTCACAATTTTTCCAATGCACTCCCTTTTTATCCTAGAGTTTTAAGAACCCCTAAAACACATCCAAACCACTCTTAAGGCCTCCTAACTCATGAATTATTCACGAATGCATAACCCCTAATCTAGGATGTTACAACTCTACCACTCTTAAAAATAATTTCGTCCTCGAAATTACCTGGATCAGAAGAGTTGGGGGTATTGCTGCCGCATCACATCCTCGGGTTCGCACGTGGCCTCTTCCGCACCATGGTTCCGCCATAACACCTTTACCAAAGGTACCGACTTCCTCCTCAGAACTTTGACATCTCGGTCTAAAATCTGTACTAGCTCCTCCTCAAAGGACAAGTCCGCGTTCACCTCAATATTCGCGATCGACACGATGTGTGATGGATCTGATCGATAGCGCCTAAGCATTGACACGTGAAAGACATCATGAATCTGACTTAATTCTGCCGGCAACTCGAGCTGGTAAGCTACTGGTCCCACGCGTTTCAACACTGTGTATGGCCCGATGAACCTAGGGCTTAGCTTGCCCTTCCGGCCAACCTCAGCACCTTCTTCCAAGGTGATACCTTCAAGAAGACCTTATCACCCACTGCATACTCCACATCCTGACGCTTAAGATCAGCGTATGATTTCTGCCTATCCGACGCCTCCTTCAGACGAGCCCGAATTACCCTCACCTTATCTTCTGTCTCTGCCACCAACTCTGGACCCAACATCTGACGCTCACTCAATCCTGTCCAACAGGTAGGAGTACGGCATTTCCGACCATACAGCGCCTCATATGGTGCCATCTGAATACTCGCTTGATAACTGTTGTTATAAGCGAATTCTACCAAGGGTAGGTACTCCTCCCAACTACCACAGAAGTCCAAAACACAACCTCTTAACATATCTTCCAACACCTGGATTACTCTCTCAGATTGTCCATCAGACTGTGGATGAAAAGCCGTGCTGAAATTCAACTTCGTACCCAACGATTGATGTAAGGCCTTCCAAAATCTCGACGTGAACCTGGGATCTCTATCTGAGATAATGGACACAGGCAGTCTATGCAACCGCACTATCTCAGCTATATACAGCTTGGCTAACCTTTGAAGCGAGTAGTCAACTTACCGGTATGAAATGGGCTGATTTAGTTACCCGATCTACTATCACCCATATAGAGTCTTTCTTACTGGGTGTAAGGGGAAGCTCACTCACGAAATCCATCGTGATCCCCTCCCACTTCCACTGTGGGATCTTTACTGGTTGTAACAGCCCTGATGGTAACTGATGCTCAGCCTTAACTTGCTGGCATGTCAGACACTTGTCCACTAACTCGGTTACTTCCCGCTTAAGACCCAGCCACCAAAACTGCTCCCTTAACTCCCGGTACATCTTACTGCCTCCAGGATGCATAGCGTACGGGCTGCTATGGGCTTCTTTAAGGATCCGCTGTCTCAAATCATCATCCTTAGGCATACATACTCTCCCTTGAAAATACAACACTCCATCACTATCCAAGCTAAAACCCTCGGTCTCACCACTCTGTACTTGCAACCTCCGAGTGCTCAAAACTTCATCAGCCAACTGCCTCCCTTTAACTTCATTGATCCAAGATGGTTTCACCCGCAATTCTGCCAGAAGACTACCATCCTCATAGAGACTTAGGTGAGCAAACATTGCTCGCAATTCTGCCACCACTTTACAACTCAAAGCATCAGCGACTACGTTAGCCTTGCCCGGATGGTATTCGATAGAGCAATCGTAGTCCTTCAGCAACTCAATCCACCTCCGTTGCCTCAGATTTAAATCTTTTTAGGTCAAGAGGTACTTCAGACTCTTGTGATCCGAGTACACCACTGACTTCTCTCCATACGATAGTGCCTCCAAATTTTCAAGGCAAAAACCACAGCAGCTAATTCCAAATCGTGAGTCGGATAATTACCTTCGTGAGGCCTCAACTGCCGTGACGCATAAGCGACCACCTTTCCATCTTGCATCAACACACACCCTAAACCAGTATGCGATGCATCACAATATACAGTGAATTCCTTTCCTGACTCAGGCTGAATCAAGACTGGTGCTTCTGTCAAAAACTTCTTGAGTTTGTCGAAGCTCTCTTGCTGCTTCTCTGACCACATGAACGGAACTCCTTTTCTCAGTAACTGGGTTAGCGGTGCTGCGATTAAGGAGAAATTTTCCACGAATCTTCTGTAATATCCAGCCAACCCCAGAAAACTTCGGATTTCCGTAACCGACTTTGGTGGTTTCCACTCCAACACTGCCTCGACCTTGCTAGGGTCCACCCTGATCCCCTCAGCTGAAACAACATGTCCTAGGAAAGTCATCTCCTTAAGCCAAAACTCACACTTGCTGAATTTGGCGTACAGCTGTTTTTCCCTTAGCACTTGCAGAACCACATGAAGGTGTGCGTCATGCTCCTCCTCAGACTTCGAGTACACCAAAATGTCGTCTATAAACACTACGACGAACCGATCCAGATAGGGTTGGAAAACCCAGTTCATCAAGTCCATAAACGCGGCTGGCGCGTTCGTCAAACCAAAAGGCATTACCAGAAACTCGTAGTGCGCATACCGAGTATGGAATGCCGTCTTATGGATATCAGTTTCCTTCACCTTCAGCTGATGATACCCCGACCTAAGGTCGATCTTAGAGAAAACTGATGCACCCTTGAGTTGATCAAACAAATCATCAATCCTGGGCAAAGGATACCGGTTCTTTATTGTTAGCTTGTTCAGCTGTCGATAGTCTATGCACATCCTCATTGTTCCATCCTTCTTCTTGACAAAAAGCACTGGAGCTCCCCAAGGCGATACACTCGGTCGGATGGACCCTCTATCCAATAGTTCCTGGATCTGAGCCTTCAACTCCACTAATTCTTTCAGCGCCATCCGATACGGAGATATAGATACTGGCGCGGTTCCAGGTAACAAATCTATACCAAACTCAACCTCACGATCAAGAGGTGGACCCGAGAGTTCCTCTAGAAACACATCAACATACTCCCTTACAGTTCGCACATCCCTAATAGTTGTATCCTTAGCTTCTGAAGCACAGACATGCACGACATATGCCTCGCATCCCTTCCTAACCATCTTTTTTTCCTTCAATGCCGAAACCAAATTAGATAGGTAATCTCTCCTCTTACCTATCATCATTACCTCATCTCCATTCACGGTCTTTAACATCATACGCTTAGCTGCGCAATCCAGGCTAGCTTGATACTTTACTAGCCAATCCATCCCGAAAATCAGATCGAACTCCCTAAACGGTAGTTCCATCAAGTCAGCCAAGAACACGACCCCTTGGAGTTCTAGGGGTACATCCCTATAAAGTTTACTTACTTCTACAGAGTGACCTAGAGGGCTAAACACAGTCATCTTCTTAGAAGTAAGCTCAAAGTCTAAGTTCAGAGTTTCCACAATGCTACTAGCAATGTATGAGTGAGTCGAGCCAACATCAATCAAGGTGATATAGGGTACTCCAAAGATCTAAAACATACCAGTTATGACGTCCGGTGCGTCGCCCTCCTCTTGACGCCTCGCGGCATAGACCAAACCAGGCTGCCTAGCCTCAGTACCACCGTTACCTCCACTCGATGTCCCACGACCTCTGCCAGCACCATTACCTCCCCTTCTTGCACCACAACCTCTCAACGGCTGCTGATTATCCCTCCTATTCAGTGGACGTTCCTGACCCTCAGACCTTAGCCTAGCTGCCTTTTTCAGACAATCCCTAACTCAATGAGTCCTGGATCCACACTCGAAGCATCCTCGATTACCATTCCAACATTCTCCCACATGAGACTTTCCACACCGAGCACACCGTGGCGGCCATTAAGTATTAGCAGCAGCAGCAGTAGGCCTAGCAGCTTGATCTGACCCACCATACCTTGTCCTCTTCTGCTGATTTCTAAAAAACCTCGAAGATCCCGAGCTCCTCTTGTTCCAGCTCCTATCCTGGTTTCGTCTAAAAGACTGTCTTACTCCTTCAGCAACTTTAGCCTTCTCTACTAGAACAGCGAACTCCCGTTCCTGTTGCGGAGCAATCATCATCCTCAGCTCATCCCGCAGCCCATCCTCGAATCTGACACAGTGTTCATACTCAGTACTCACAATACCACGAGCATACCTACTCAAACGGAGAAATTCAGCCTCATACTCTGCCACCGTCTTATTGCCCTGAACCAGGTTCAAGAAAGCCTTCCGCTGCGCATCCACGTAGCTAGCTCCTATATATTTCCTCTGGTAGGCTGCCCTAAAGAATTCCCATGTGAGGTCCTCCACCATCGCTCCGTCCCTTACGGTGAGCCACCACTGGTATGCCTCATCCCGAAGTAGAGAGATTATACCCTTCAGCTTTTCCTCAGCTGAAAAATCCAGGTCCTCCATGATCCTTTCAGTTGATTCCAGCCAATACTCCACCGTACTGGGGGCTACACCTGATACACCTCGAAATATCTCCGCCCCATTCGCTCGAAGTCGCTCTGGAACAGATTTCCGAGCTCCTGTACCTCTACCTGCCTCAGCCATCATCTCTAAAACTCGCAGCATGGCCTGCGATACTGACTCGCCCCCTGTCTGATCCTGTTCTCCAACACCAAAAGTTGGGGGTGGTGGTGGAGGTGGTATCTCATTATCAGACCCCTGGCCCGACCTAATGGGTTCTGACACCGCCATCCTGCCTCTACCGCGTCCTCGACGGTCGCGTCCTCTAGAACTCATCTCTTATCGCGCGATCTGTCTTAAAAAGTTTTATGAGTTAGTCATTGTTTCACTGATTATTAGCGAAGGAATTTTATGAACGAAGTTTAGAAGTTGTTCTTTCGATCAAACAAGTTTCAAGTCTTCTATTCTAATTCAAAGATACACATTCACTTATTCCATCACCCTTTTGTCCAATTCCTATCCCGAGGGTATTTTCGTCATTTGCCCTACAGGGGTATTTTGGTAATAAACCGGGGTAAATAATTCCGAGGAATTTCAAAAGTTACAAAAATTTTAGGGTTCTTTTTGGAAAATTTGTTCTCCAAATTGGTAGTGTTGCAAAGATTTTGAAAACCAGGGTTATTTTGGTAATTTTGTAAATTAGGGGCAATTTTGTAAATTTCCAAAATCATGGCATTTCTTATTTTTGCAATTTAAGGGTTTTGGGTATGTTCATAAAATAAGAAAAACTTTGTTGAATTTGGGGGGTAGCTTAGTAATTTTAGAAACCAGGGGCATTTTTGAAATTTTACCGCTAAGGGTATTTTTGTAATTTCCATAAATCGAAAATTTTTCGAAAAATTTTGTAAAATAATGCTCACAAGTTTAAGGGAAATTTTTAAAAGTTTAAAACTGGAGTTTTTTATAAAATACGGCTAGTCCCCCTGTCGGGTTTTAGTAATCGAGTTTAGCCCATGAACAAGTCCTCACGGTTAGGGTAAACCGAAGCTACGCACCAGGTAGGATTCCTGCGAAGAGGAGGTGAGTCACTAGGACTGCTTAAAAACCAGGCTCTTCCGGATCCAATCCTAGACATGCGCACAAGGGTTACCACACCCTAATTCGGCGACTTAGTCATAGGTTTGTTTAATTAGGCAATTAAAATCTTATGCGATTATTGGGGTAAACTAGTCCTAGGGTTCACATACCTTTCATACTATCTATGTTCCATTTCTACCACTTTACAGATAATAATTCACACAGAGGTTAGAAATACTTACCCGAGCGGATCGGTGCCGGAGACTCGATGCCATGTTGTTCAAATCAAAACCATTTCTACAATATTTCACAAAAGCTTATCAAGAAAACATTTTTGGGCCTTGGGCCCCCGACAGCCGAGTTTTTGAACCTGGCTCTGATACCAATTATGTAACACCCCAAACCCGGCCCACGAGCCTCAACTGGATCTGGTATGTCACGGAGTAAAAATGTTTTGAAAGATTTGGGTTAACAGTGGAAATCTGAAAATATTGTTGAAGTTATAAAACGGTGTTTGCTAAAACTCAGATGGGCTGATTTGATAAACACGAATGGGTTGAAACCTTTTTCCTTTGAAACCATCTGATCGTTTAAATTTTTAGAACCATCAGAGTTATTGTTAACTTGGTAAGTTTTGTTACCCGATGGTAACATCTTGGAAAACGCGTACGAGTATAAATAAAAAAATGTTACTTTTAACCGATGTGCTTAACAGTTTATAAGTTCATTCGTAATATAATAGAAATAAAGTAAAAGCATCTACTTAAACCTACGAATAATAATAAGCGGCCATATTACAACCCAATCGAAATTTAGTGAATAATAAACTTTAAACGGTGCGAAACAAAATTTCAAGTCCAAGGAACAAGCATGGCCGCCTCGAGTCCTCTCCGGCTCCATCTCCGCGATCTACTCACCTGCAACATGATACGGGAAGGGGTGAGTCACCAAGACTCAGTGTATAAATCCCCAACCCGGAAATGCACCTCATACACAAGATATTAGTAAGACATGCAAATATGCAACCCAAGCTAGCCATCCATACTCCTTTTTCTACCCCGTGTGGTCAAAACCACTGGTGGTCAAAACCACTGGTGACCGAAATCACAAATATACCAAGTGATGGGGCCAACCCATCGTGTGGTCAAAACCACTGATGACTATAGGTCACAGTATCAACATGTGGTCAAAACCACTGGTGGTCAAAACCACTGGTGACCGAAGTCACAAATATCAATATGTGGTCAAAACCACTGGTGGTACCAAACCACTGGGACTTAGTCACAAATTATATCAACGGTGTGGCCAAAACCACTGGTGACCGAAGTCACAAATATCAAGTGATGGGGCCAACCCATCGTGTGGTCAAAACCACTGGTGATAGTCCATAGAGATCATCTCCCTCCTCTCATCAATCCCACCATCATCATGCTCACATAACATGTATCATGATCCCATATATCATGCATTTATATAAAGCATAGCATTTAACAGCATATGATGGCCTACACGAACATACATCGTAGATCACGTAATAGGGGACTTACCCGAAATCCAAGCTTATGCCCACAAGGCAAAAGTTTACTACACGAGAGGTTATATAGCAATATAATAGGCAGTCTATGCTAATAAAGTGTGTAAGAGTTTACACACCTGATTTAACGCAAGTCTAAGCGAATCCCGAACTATGGTGCTATATCCTTGACCCTATATTCGGCCAACATCCAAGTTAGTCATAGGCCATATTTGGTTTTACCCACATAAATCCCGAAAGATCTGTCGCTAAATAATAATAATACTCACCCTAAGCAGATTTGGTTTCTAACCAAATCTCGAACCACACACACCACTTGTTATTGGCACCAATACTTGCTCAAGAGAGTGTAGCCGACAAGAGAGAGATGTTGACTATTGGTTTTGAACTCAATGAAAGATTCGGCTCCAACAAAAGATACAATTGGCACCAAAAGAGGGAGATTCGGCCTCAAGGTAAATCGGTTATGACCTTAGAATAGGGAATGAACCATTCGGCTATCATCAAAATAAAAGGAGAACTTGGAAAAGATGTGTAGGTTCGGCCAAGAACAAGTAGAGGGAGAAGAAGAACACTAATGACCTTGTTGGTCCTTGAAGTTTTGGTCACCAACACAAAGAGGAAGAAGGCCGAAATTAGATGGCTTTAGCACCAAAGAAACGGTACAAAAAGAGAACAAAATTCAGCACACCTCCTAAGCATACTTCAAAGCCGATTGTGAAAGCTCCTAAGGTGTCCTACATTCGGCCATGCTCAAGGTAAAGAAAATAAAAACCAATCAAGAAAATCGGCCAAGCTTTTGCTACACAAGGCCGACCATGCTTCCTTCCCCATCATGATAATTTCCATCATCAATTACCATAACATTGTTTATTCTTTCTCCCATTACCATTGGAAACAAAACATTATTAATATGTGCCCATCACTAACCCATGCATAAATTAAACTAACTCATACTCCAACAATAATTAAAATAAAACCCATACTTCCCAGTACAAATAAAAATAAACAAAGCAGCATGCCTTCATGCGTGCATGCCCCATGCAGCCACTACCCACGCCTGCATAAACAAAAACAAAACCCCCAGGCGCTCCCCAAAGTCTCGAACCCGAGACCTGAAGAAGACATCTCCCGCCTCCAACCACTCGGCCATTTTTCAATTCATGACATAACCGCGTCACAAATTCTTTTAAGCTATCCTTCGCTGGCTCCCTTTTCTTAACGCTAAAGCAAAAATAAAAACACCAGTGCGCCTCCATCAGGACTCGAACGCCAGACCTCCATGCCGCAGCCCTCAAGCAATGCCCTTAGCCACTCGGCCAAGGCGTCTTGTGTGACATAGACCTGCCACAAAAATATTTAAAGCCTCCCTGACCTTGCTCCCTTTCCAGGCGCAAAAATAAAAACCCCAGATGCGCCCCGCGCTACTCGAACCCCTTCCTTCCTGCGCAATTCTCGAAGGCCCTTAAAGCAGCACCCCAAGCCACTTTACTAATCTGTCTTTCGTGCCCATTAACTCCTAAAATTTTACTTAAGGCCTCCATAGCCCAATTCCCCTTTTAACTTGAAATTTTCACAATTTTTCCAATGCACTCCCATTTTATCCTAGAGTTTTAAAAACCCCTAAAACACATCCAAACCACTCTTAAGGCCTCCTAACTCATGAATTATGCACGAATGCATAACCCCTAATCTAGGATGTTACATAGTGACATGTCACTTGTATCCTAATCTATTTCTAAGGTTCAACCGGGATTTTCCTCTTGCTGAAACTTCGTCGAATATGCTCATAGAATCAATCATACATTTCATGCAATATCAAAACATTAAAATACAAATATAACATTGCATTATTTACATACGAACTTACCTCGGTACAAAAATAGTGAAAATAGACCTAATTGTTAAACACTTTATTTTTCCTCCGATCTAGGTTCGAACTTCGTTTTTCTTGATCTATAATCGCAAATTCAGCTCATTTAATACTCACATTATTCAATTCAGCCCAAAAATCACATTATGGTAAAATTAAATTTTTGCCCCTAACTTTTCTACTTTTTACATTTTGGTCCCTAGGATCTTAAAATGAAATGTATTCAATTTCTTTAAAACCCAAGCCTAGCCGGACTTTATTCATGCTCATAATAGCCCACTATTTCCATTAAATCACACTTTTACTACATATTTTATAACCTTTACAAATAGGTCCTTTTTATATTTTTACCGAAAATCACTTAGTAAAAGTTGTTTATCCAACATCAAACTTGCATAATCTACCATTAAACATCAAAATACACAAATATTTAACATTGGTCAAACCCTAGACCTTGATTATTTCTTAAATTTATGGTAGAAATAGATAGATCGGGTTTCAACGATTTCAAAAATGTAAAGAGCATTAAAAACGGGGCAAGAACGGACTTACAATCGAGCTTGGAAGTGGCCAAACCCTAGCTATGGCTTCCTCCTCTAAATTTGGCTTACATGATGAAGATAGGCAAGATTTTGGATTGATTTTTTCTTTTTAATTCATTTAATTACCAAATAACCAAAATACCCCTAACTTAAAACATAAAATTCTCTTTCTCCATGTCCATTTTTGTCCACTAACTTAAAAAATGGTCTAATTACCATCTAAGGACCTTCAATTTAAAATCTCATAGCAATTGGACACCTTAAACACATAGAACTCAAATTTTGCACTTTTTACAATTTAGTCCTTTTAACTAAATTGAGTGCCCAAACGTCAAAATTTTCGAACGAAATTTTCAGAAATCATTTCATAAAACTGTAGACCATAAAAATATAATAAAAATAAATTTTACTGCTTCAGATTTGTGGTCCCGAAACCACTATTTTGACTAGACCCAATATTGGGTTGTTACATGTTTGATTGAATGTATATGTTTAGGTAAATTTGCCAAATTGATGAAAACCATGTTATTGAATGCTTATTGTTAAATAACATAATTTGGTAAGGTTTAATTCCTGTTATACGAACTTACTATGCATGTAATGCTTACTTAGTTTTAATTTCCTTATTTTATAGTACTCAGAAGCTCGCGAAGGTTGGAGATCAATGGAGCATCATCACACTATCTACTAGTTTATTTTGGGTATATATAGTAAAATCATTTTGGTATAATGGCATGTATAGGATAATCTAACACCCCTAACTTGTATTCGTCGCCGGAACAGGGTTATGGAGCGTTACCAAGACTTTCAGAACATTTTTCAGATAATTCATGCCAATTACTATTCATTAACTGAGATCATTCGTAACGTCCCTTAAATGGACCCTCGAGGCCCAATATGAACAGTAGAAACAAATCGGGGCTTAATTGGAACCTCTAAGAATTTTTTGCGAAATTACAAAAATTTTCTAAGTTGCAGGGTTCACAAGCCCGTGTGGTCTAGGGACACGCCCGTGTGGTCAGGCCGTGTGACTACACACACCCGTGTCCCTAACCCATGTAACTCTCTGACTTATAAGGCATGAAAAAATTGAAGTCACACACCCGTGTGCTAGGCCGTGTGGCGAATTTTATTTTCGAAATTTAGCTGTACTTTTCACACGGCCGTGTAACACGCCCGTGTCCAAGGCCGTGTCAACCACACGTTTGAGACACACGCCCGTGTCTCTGATCATGTGCCCAATTCTGAGCATTCTGTTTCTCATTTTTAAGATGCAGGGGACACACGGCCAAATCACATGTCCATGGGACAGGCCGTGTGTCACACACGGACTAGAGACACGCCCGTGTGCCTACCCGTGTGGACAAAATAAAACCATTTCCTAGCTTTATTTTCTCACCCAATTTACCACAAATCTACACCAAATCATGCAAACATATATATCAACCAATCCAAACATTATAATCATGCAAGTTAAACCGTCCAATATGTTATAGCATCAAATGTGCTCTTAGCTAAAATATACTCTAATCATAAACACACAAGCTTGATATAATTCCATCAAACCAACCCATAATAAACTTAAGTAATTACCATAAAATAACTTCATACATAACCAAACTTAAACCATCACTAGCCATTCCAGTGGCTAGATTACAAAACATCACTTACAAGCCATCATTTGGCCAAATTAGCCTATACATGCCATTATACCAAAAAGAGATTTTTATTTATACCAAAATGAGATAGTGGATAGTGTGATTGATGCTCCGATTGACCTCAACCTTCGTGAGCTTACGAGTAGTATAAAACAGGGAAAATTTAAACAGAGTAAGCATTTTCATGCTTGGTAAGTTCGTACCATGGGAAAATAAACTTACCCATTATATTTATTCATACAAGCATACATAGACATACCATCCAAAATTTTTGGATAAATTTACCTAAACATAGACACTTAATCAAGCAAGTTAGTCACATAACATCATATGCATATCAAGTAACCATAGATGAGCTCATCGCAATATAAATATCCAGTTAGTTTCACCTTTCCGTATTTCAAGAATCTTCCCCGTTGAACTATTGAAATTTTAATGGACATTCGGGTAGTATACAAAAAGTATACATATCAACTATTTGTCAATTCAAGTTCAAAAATACCCATTTGGCACATGATCATATAGCACACTCTCAACGCCACGTATTTTATAACAGGATTATTAGTCCAGGCCAAATCCCTTTCTGTAGTATATGCTAAAAAAAGCTCGATTTGGATTACCTGTCCGGGCTAAATACAATCTATAACTTATGCTCGAACGGGCTTATTTAGGATTACCCGTCTAGGCTAAATCCTATCTGCAACATATGCAGTATTATACTCTTTTCGAAAAATCACCTTATTCCATCGAATTTCAACATTCAACCGGGACATAGCATTTTATCATCATTTTCCAATTTGTGGTCATTTCATGATGTATATCTTCACATACATATCAACACAATCATACAATTCAATTCAAGCACATTAACATACATATTTAGGTTACACGAACTTACCTTGACTATTGTTCATATTTGAATTTTAACTATTCCGAAACCTTTTGTTTCCCTCGATCTACTTCAGTATTTAGTCTTTCTGTGTCTATATAAACAAATTTAACTATCAATTTATCAAATTTCATATACATTTGCATTCAATTACATCCTAGGTAAAATTACCATTTTACCCCTATACTTTTCAAAAATTCTGATTTTGTCCCTAGGCTTAGAAAATGAAATTCATGAAATTTAACCCTCTTTCCAAGCCTAGCTAAAATCTATGTACAACTTTTACATCACCTATATTTCACAAATTTTAGCATTTTCCATGGGTTTTACCACTTTTTCATTTTAGTCCCTAAATCAAATTTTCATCAAAAATTACTTTGTAAATGTTGTTTATCTATGAATAACTTTCATTTTCCACCATAAATTTCAAATTTTCAACATATTCATCCATGACCCAAATTTCATACCTTGATAAATTTTTAAATAAATCCCCTAAATAGAAAGATTAGACTATCCCGATTTTAAAAATATAAAAATCATTAAAAACGGGACTTGATTTCATACCTTATTGAGCTTGGAAAGTTTTCATCCTCTCTCCTAGGGTTTTCATAGAAATTTTAGGGAATAAGATGAATAAAAAGATGATAATTTCCTTTTTAATTATTTTCATCTTTTAATTTTAGTGATTTCCAATTTAGTCTTTGCCCATTTCTAATTTTTCCATGGATGAGTCACTAAATTATCTACTAACTTTTCTTCAACGATCTAATTACCATATAAGGACCTCTAGTTTTAAATTCTATAGCTATTTGATACCTATAGCTACTAAAAGGCAACTTTGTATTTTATGCAATTTAGTCCTTTCCCTAATTAAACATGCAATCAGTAAAATTTTCGTATCAAAATTTTCATATAAACTTCCTATAATAATGCAAATCATAAAATAATATTAAAATAAATTATATATTTGGCTCAAATTTGTGGTCCCTAGACCAGTATTTCGATCTCACCGAAATTGGGCTGTTACAGATAACTTGGCCATTAATGGCTTGAAAATGATGCTTGTAATCTAGCCATTGGAATGGCTAGTAATGGTTTGTTTTGATATACTTGTAATGTCATACTATGGTAGCTACATATATGTTAAGTAGTTGATCAAATTATGTCTAACATATGGACTAAACCAAGGTAAAATTATAAACATGTATGCATGTAATGATATGCCATGTTGAATGATAGAGTTTGTTTAATTTGTTTGCTTGAAATGGTTGGTATTTGGATGTAAGTTTTAGGGCAGGTCATTGGTATTGATTTTGGGTGAGAAATGAAGATAGAAATGGTTTTATTTCGTCCATATGGGCATGCACACGGGCGTGTGTCTAGACCGTGTGTGACACACGGACTGGTACATGGGCGTGTGGTTAGGTCATGTGTCACCAGCACCTAAAATTTGAAAAACAAAATGGTTAGAATTGAGCACACAGGCATAGACACGGGCGTGTGTCTCAGCCATGTGTGCTACACGGCCTGGAACACAAGCGTGTGTCTTGGCCGTGTGAAACCTGCACATAATTTTGAAAAATAAAATTAACCACACGGCCTAGCACACGGGCTTGTGGCACAAGTTAGAGAGTTACACGAGGTCAAACACGGCCTGCAGCACGAGCATGTCCTAAGGTCACACGGGCGTGTGAGCCCTGCATCTTGGAAAATTTTAAAATTTTGCGAAAAATTCTCTGAGTTCCCGATTTAGTCCCAATTCGATTCTAATATTTGTTTTGGACCTCGAGGGTCCATTTAAGGGACGTTATGAATAATCTCGAAAAATGAATAGTAACCAACATGATTTATCCGTAAATGTTCTGTAAACTCCAGTAATGCTTCGTAACTCTATTTCGGCGATGGATACGGGTTAGGGGTGTTACAGCCTCCCCCTTACAGGTAGAATTACCCTTGATCACACACTCCCCTATCAATATGCTTGTTCATCACATAATCAATTAAGCATGCACCAAGTTCATGAATATGCAGTGAACAAAACATCATCATTTCTCCATTTAACAAAGCGAGATGTAGCAACCATAACCAAGAACAAAACTTTTCATTTGCTGCTACCTATTTCAAAATAATTCGATTGATGTGCAAGTATACACAGTCGTTGACAAGTAATAAAGTAGTGTGTAAGAGTATTGTCTCCACAGGACTATATAAGCAAATTTAATGAAATTTTAATTGGAAAATTGGTTATTAAAAATAAATAAAATGTGAAATTGGAATTATGAGTTAACTAAATTAAATGACTAAAAATGCAAATGCAAATGTAAAATAGAGCAACAATTCAAGAGGTTTAATAATAATGATATGAATGAGCTAGAATAATTACACTCCTCAACTTAATTAATTCACAACAATGTTTAATAATTGTTCCAAAAAGATCTATGGAAACTCGGCTATTTATTAACCCTATTTTAATTACGAGTACTTTGGCTTCTCTCGAAGTCCTAAGTTTAACCTCTTATTTGCATATTTTTATGTCTATTTTGACTTCAAGGTTACCTTTCAAAGTATCATCTAGTAATTCATACTTATTAAATTATTAAGTCTAGCATATGTCTATGCCAACAACTTAGTATTTTTAATAACCAGAAAATTAGATAATGTGAGGTAATAGTAATATTTCTATATTGAAACAGTTTAATCACATAAATCCTAGGGTTATGCAAAGTAATAAGGTTTTTTCGAATTACTACAAATTTCAACCTAATTTTCTCAAATATAGATCAAACATGCACCATTCAGATATCGTGTCAATTAATTACAATTCAGTTTTGATTAATAATTAATTCAATTGTACCCCTACATTTATAATGCACAATTACATGCCATGATTTTATCTGAACGAATAAGCAACCAAGACACGAAACATTGAATACATATCATGGATAATTTAGATCAAGAATTTGCAATGGTTCTCCATGATACTGCTCATGTTTATTTCTCCTTTTCTTCTCCTTTTTCTCTGATGAAAATTACTCCTTATGTGGCCTGCCTTAAAAGCTTTACAATTAAGAATATATCACTTAATTTTCTCTCAAATGAAGAGAGAATGCAAAAGTGAAAAAAAAAAATAAGAGAAATGAAATGCTTGGATGAAGGATGATCGAGTAATGAATGATGATCTCAAGTGATGCTTTAGCCCCTATTTATACTTGTAAGTCTCCATCCTTCTTTACTATTTTTAGTCGCAACTAACCTTCTTTTTCTCCTTTGTAGGTGGCGCCTCCCTTGAATTGTGGAGAAGTGGTGGACGTGTAACAACCCAATTTTCAGCGGTACTGAAAACAGTAATTTTGAAACTTCATTTTCCAATGAACAAATTAGTAAATATTATTTATTAATATTTACAATATTATTACAGTATTATACTAAATTTTGGTTTAATAAATTTATATATGTGGGAAGTTAGTCAAGGTACAATTGTATCAATTCAAAAGTCAGTGGTTTTGGAAATTGAGGTATCGAGACCTCTGTTCTATAAAAAAAGCTTGTAAATATTTTTATTAAATATTTACGAAGTAATTGTATAAGTAAATTGAATCTTAAATAGGTAACTTTACAGAATTAGTGATTAATTAAGGTATAAGGACTAAATCATAAAAACTATAAAATTAATTGCTATTGATTTTTAATGATTAAAAATACTTGATTAGTGATTTTTAATGACTTATGTGGCAATTAGGACATTTAAGAGGATAGTCGAAGGTGTAGTGGCTATTTTGAAGATTTTATGTGTTAAAATTTTTTAATCATTAAAATATATGTTAAGTTTAAAAAAAAAAAAAAAAAAACATCATTCTCAATTTTTCTTTCTCTCACAAGATTCCTCCATTATTAAAGCTTGGAGTATTCGATCAAAGTTTTCCTTTTTCATGGTAAGCTAAACTAAGCCCATTTTTCATAAATTTTACGTTTTTGAGATCATTGTAGCTTAATCTAGCTAACCCGGGTATTAAATCGTAAAATTGTTGAAGTTTTGAAATGTTTCCATTAATAGTCTTTGATGTTAAATATCTTGGATGTAAGCTTAGATTTATTATGGATTAAATTGTAAAATGAAATTTGTTAGTTTTGCATATAGGGACCAAAATGTAAATATGTTAATTTTCATAGGAAATTTTTGTAATTATTGATTTTAGAGGGCTGTTGAAGGATGAAATTGAATTTGGATGGTAAATCGAAGCTCAAATTTGAAAGATATAGTTATTTCAATTTTAGGGTAATTGAATAAAATGCAAAACTTTAGGGAAATTGTGTAAAATGAAATTAAGTTGTTATATGCATATACTAAGATATTATAAGGCTGTTGAAATTGATAAATTGTAATGACTTATTATAGATTCGGAATGAAATCAACAGTAAGTTAATCGAGAAATAAGAGAAATTGCATGTTAGTCTCTGACACTTTGTGGTTTTCGTTTTCCAGGTAAGTTTCTATGAGACTTACTTTGTTAATTTAAGATATGATTTTATTATATTGTTTTTATTTTCCAGCTTGAATTGTTAAGTATGAATACATATATGTATATATTGTTGATGTTGGCATCAAATAGACTAAATCGAAAGGAAATGCATTATGTGATGAATATGAATATGTTCATACTATGAATGGATATGAAATGGTTATATAATTGAATATTTTGGGTACATGATGATATTATATATAGCTTGAAATGTATCTGTTTGCACTTCGGTGCCTCTGTTTGCACTACAATGCCTTTATGTGCACTTCGGTGCCTCTGTATGCACTTTAATGCCTTTGTATGCACTTCGGTGCCTCTATATGCACTTCAGTGCCTTTGTTTGTACTTTAGTGCCTCTGTTTGTACTTCGGTGCCTTTGTATGCACTTCAGTGCCTCTGCTTGCACTTTGGTGCCTCTGTTTGCACTTCAGCACCCCTGCTTGCACTTTGGTGCCTCTGTTTGCACTTCAGCACCTCTATTTGCACTTCAGTGCCTCTATATGCAATTTGGTGCCTTTGTTCAGTACTATGTTGCTCTCTAGTGTGATGTAGTTACCCATGTATCCAAATTTATTTACTAATGTTCATCGAGCTAATAGATTAATAGAAAAAGGGAAATGACTGTTAAATTGTTATGAGATTACATTCAAATGAAATATGATGATTAAATGATATGAATGATATTGAATTAATATAACGTATGTGGTCGATAATGTCT
This sequence comes from Gossypium australe, assembly GCA_005393395.2. NCBI lineage: Eukaryota > Viridiplantae > Streptophyta > Magnoliopsida > Malvales > Malvaceae > Gossypium > Gossypium australe. Next base: position 117,223,386 of record CM016616.1, on the reverse strand, counting down.
TTAATGATATATATTACTTGAGATAATGTTATATATATAATCGATTATATGTGGGATTTACCTTATTACTATGAAATGCTATATCAATTTAAAGACGACATATGTTCTGAATGGATACACACATTGAGAAAATAGAATGATGTAAATGGTATATTGTTGACAACTCCATTGCATTATAGTAAATCGACATAACAAGTAAATGTTGGATTTATATGATTGAATGTCTGATGAACTCATCTTGTTCGTGTATTAGTATATCAGGAATGTATTAAGTTGGTTGTTTGATGTGTTTAAATTTTTTATTTGAGGTAAATTAGCATTTAATACATATGAATGTACTAAACATTGTAATGCTTACTCTGTTATGTTTTCTTGTCTTGTAATTGTCGTTTGCGGAACGTGAAGATTGGATCAACTCAGAGTTCACACTATCCAGCTTCTATCTTAGTAAAATTTTAATTGTTCAAGATTTGATTTTGTGGCATGTATATAAGCTTGTTATGTATAAATTCATTTTGTATGATAATGGTTTTGAATATGTTTATATACTTTGTTCTTGATGTAACAGCCTGTTTTTAGTCAAATCGGAATAGTGGTTTCGGGATCACAAATCTGAGGTAGAAATAACTTATTATTATTTTAATGTCTACATCATGATAGTATGATGTGAAAATTTCGTTAAGAAATTTTATTGTTTGACTACTTATTTTGATAAAAAGGACTAAATTAACGACTACTAAGCTAAAGATACAAGACAAAAAGAACGAATTGGAAAATAACTTGAAGAAAAACTCAGTTGATTACGACGATACCCTTAGGAAGAATTCACCTAGACTTCATTTGTTACCTAACATTGAACCATATGATTTCTTTACTTAGCTTGATCCGTAGGACTCCCTAACCTATATTAAACCCTCTCTCAAGGCGAATAACGTCTAACCCTAGGTTAATTAGTGGAACTCTCGTTCGCTTATAATAACCCCCTAGAATAGCAGTAAATCGATCAATGGATTCCCATATTAGGTTTCACCCTAATCCGGCAAAATCTCGTAACCCTATCTCTAGGCGTTCAATCAACTCCGCTTAATTATGCTAGATCTACTCTTAAGAAGGGTCTATTCCTCCTCCACCTAAGCACATCAGATTTAGATTAAGCAACATAATTAAGAACAAACTAAGTAATTATCATATAATTCAGAAATAAAATAACAAGATTCATCTAGGTTTCATCCCCTTCAGGTATCTGGAGGATTTAGTTCATGACAAATAAAGAAAACATCTCAAGAGAAAAGGTAAAACAAAACATAAGAAATCCCTAAAACTCCCTGAGGGAATTGAAGGAGAAATCCGCCGTCTTGAGTATAACTCTGGCTTGTTGGGATGGATCAACTAGCTATCTTCGAGTGATTTCCTCAGCTCTGACCTTTCCGGCTTGGCTTTTTGGCCTAGATTTGACGCCCTTTCAATGGTGGCACTTAGGGGATATATATAGGGTCTTGGAATGTGATTCTTTCTCCCTAAGTATCCTTTTCCGACTGAAATTTCTCTTTCTAGCGACAGAAGCACGGCCATGGCACACGCCCGTGTGGATCGACTTTAGACCTTGTTCGGATTTCTAACTTGAGGCACAGTCGTGTGAGGCGGGGTTGAGGCCGTGTTCTAGGTGCTCGTTGAGGCACGGTAGTGTGCTCTTTGGGCCAGGCCATGTGGATTTCGTGATATGGCCCATTTATCTTTGTTTTAGGCTCATTTTACGTTCTTTTCATCCTCGGTGCTTTCCTGGTATAAGAGACATGAAAAGAAGAGATTAAAGCACCTTTTTACATAAATTGAGGGATAAATCATCCAAAAGCATATTAAATGTGGGTCTAAAATATGTCATAATTATGGTTTATCAAATACCCCCACATTAAGCTTTTGCTTGCCCTCAATAAAATTTCTCAACATACAATTAAAACGAACTTTCCATGGTTCAATTCCTATCAACAATCCTCATCATAATTCATAGATAATTTATACATGGATAATTCAATTCAAAGTCCTAAAGATTCAAACAATGATAAGTCATTCATTTGTAATTGAAAACGTAGGTGTTTCCCCTTATCTGAAATATTACCTTTGATTCAAAATTGAAAAGATTTAATATCCTCACGATAGATTCACTCAAATCACTCAAAGTGTTAAGGTTCATAAAAGGAAGCACTCATACGTCGAACCTGAAAAGTTAATCCCATAGGCTTGCCTGAAAATCAAATCTCCACCACTGTAAAATGAGACGATAAATAGATCAAAGGTCTTTTTAGGGTTGTAATGGGGTTAGGGTTTAAGGTGTGGATAAAGGCTAAATTAGAAGGTTAAAACCGAGATTGAATTGACAAGTACCTACTTGATGAATACTGAAATAATATCAACTGATAATAATAATAATCCTAATAATACGAGCTTTTCTTTCTGAATATAAACTTTAACTGTGTAAGCTCACCACTAATATTGGATAAACTTCGAAATTTCTAATTTAATAAAGATTTTTTTAAGGATAAACTAAGTAATTAAGGATGAATTCAGCTTAGCATAATATAATTCGGTAACTAATCGAATCATATCTCGATCAAAGGGTAGTTAAAAAAGAATGGGATAACAAATACAAAGGGGTTTTTGGGTTATTAATGGTGAATCAATAAAAAGGGTGTAGGATCAATAGGGTTCACTAGGGTTAATTTATGAAGGTAGGCTTTTTAGTGGAGTGAGTGGGTTAAGTCCTAGTGCCTTTATCATCTCTGTATATGAAATCATAAAATGTGGTCTCAACATGTATAAATGAGGCAAGTTCTAGAATTACAGTTCAAAGTTGACACACACACAATCAAAGGTGAGCACGAAAAAAATATGCTCTGTAAGGCTCAAAATCTCTCAAAAATTATGGGTGTTTTGACATCAATCTCATAAATTTCAAACTTTAGAGCAATTCAAATTTAGGTTAACAACCTAGCAACATTTTTTTAATTTGAAATTAGACTTTATCATGCTTGATTCTCTAGTATCTTAAAATTTAATCACCAATGCACAATTATCAATGACTTAATCTAAAAACATGTCAATAAGAATCATAAATCATCAGAAATTTCATCCTAATCAGTAATATGAAAATTTACTTAAAAAAAGACTAAATTCAGGGATTTGAGAAAAATGAAAAGGTTTGGCCGGATTTGAGAATAATGCAAAAGTTAGGCCCTTTGTTAGTTAATATCACCCCCCATACTTAAGATGTACATTGCCCTCAATGTACAAAGTATTATAACATTTATGGGATAAATCAAAAGAGAAGGGGAAGGTGTACTCCTGAATTATGGATGAGTTCCCGAGGAGGTCGGTCTGGTGACAAACCTGTGCTAGATGAAGAAATTGGAGAGCTCGTAGAGGATTAGCCGCGATTATTAAGACACTTTTAAAATAACCTAAATATATTAAAAACAAAAAAGAAAAAAAAGAAAGGAGACTAATAAGGAAAATGAAAATAAAAGAAAAGAAGAATGGACCGAAGAGTCCTTGTGAAGGATGGTTCGCAAGGTGGGTGTGACCTCTAGGGCTGCGGAGGTGCTTACAGTGACGGAAGTGTGTGGTTATCGTGGGGTCGGTGTGATTCCTAGTAGCCTGGTAAACTTGACACTAAGAAACTAAATAAGTTGAACTAAATTAAGATAAGATTGTCAAGAGAAGGAAATTGAAGCAAAAGAGGGAAGAAAAATAAAAACTAATTGGTCTCAAGGACCCTTGGCTGGTGAGTAGTCGAAGCTGCCGGCATGACTCATGTTGACCGTTCTCCTTGAGGAGACTATGCTTGGCTCCTTCTATTTCTTCGACATGGTTTTGATGTGGCTCAAGAGTCTGGACACTTTCCTAAGTACAGGAGAGAAGTTTTGAAACAAAAAGAAATGGAGGAAGTTAGGGATGAAGGAGAGACTGTGGGGTTTAAATAGGATTTGAAATCTGGCATGTCCCCACAGCTGTGGTCCAAGGCCGTTTCGATTTACACGGCCGCCTCGCACAGCCGTGTGTTAGAGTGTTTTGTTATCCCCTGCCCGTGTTTCAGCCAACCACGACCGTGTTTGTGAAGTCAGTGTGTTGGCACAGTTAGTATGCACGGGCGTGTCTTGCCTGTGCTCGACAAGTCAGTAGCTTCGCACAGTTGTGTGGCACGGGCGTGTTCTGCCCGTGGTGTGTAAGTCAGTAGCTTCGCACAGTTGTAGAACACAGGCGTGCTGATTTGTCAGTGACCGTGGGGGTGGTTGGGTCTGTGACGTCGATGATTAGGTAGAATCTGATTTGCACGGCCTCTGCTCTATCAGTGCGGTGGTTCTGGTGGTCACACGGCCACGGACACGGCCGTGTGTAAGGCCGTGTGACCTGGAAATCTGCACTTTTGGTTAGTTTTAAAAAGAAAAAGAAAAGAGAAAATAAAGTAAAATGAAAGAAATGTAAAAATAAGTAAGGTTAGTGCTCGGGCCTCCCCGAGAAGCGCTCGTTTATAGTCTTAAGCTAGACTTTTCCTCATATTTGAAAGATTTAGGGAGGTTTAAAGTTTGAATCTTCCCTCATGCTTATAGTTCTATTTTTGTGCCAAAGTTGAAGTCGAGAAGTGTTTACCTTGAAGTTGCCGAGTATTGGATTGCTTACCTCGACTGTTCCGTGTGGGAAGATATCGTGTACCTTAAGAAGAATTTCTCCCTTTGCATTCAGGTCTGTTGGTGTGATGTGAGGATCGACTTTGTCTAACAGTACTGGTCTCCTATTTGAAGTGATTTGATGTCCCTATGAGCTCTTCTGGTGGTTCCTCTGGTTTTACTTCGTGTGGTTCGGCTCTTCTTTGACGTGTGTATGATGCCTTTTAATTTGTCGACACTAGGCTTTGTTCCTTGTGTGATTCTTTTTTGTTAATTTGGGGTCTATGGTTCGGCTCAAGGTTGTGTTCTTGTGATGATTCCTGCGATGAAGGTTGAACAATTTGCTTATCTACTGACGTGAATTTCTTACCTTCATCGACTGTTGTTCTGGCCGAGTCAAAAGCTTGAAGATTGATTGATTCATTACCTACACGAAGTATGAGTTCACCTGTGGAAACATCAATTTTAGTCTTGGCAGTTGCTAGAAAAGGTCTTCCTAAAATTAGGGAATTGAATTATCCTCATCCATGTCTAAAACAAAAAAATCTATTGGGAAAACAAATTTATCGATTTTTAAAAGAACATCTTCGATAATGCCCCTAGGAATTCTAACAGTTTTATCAGCTAATTGAATACTCATCCTAGTTGTTTGGGCTTCCCTAAACTAGTCGTTTAAAACAGTGTATAAGGTATGACATTTATGCTTGCCCCTAAAATCAGCTAACGCATTATCAATATTTAAACTACCAATTAAACATGGAATTGTAAAACTCCCTGGATCTTTTAGTTTCTGTGGTAGTCTATTTTGTAACATTGCTGAGCATGTTGATTTAGTTCCACGTGGTGCTCTTCATCTATTTTCATTTGTTGTCAAGAGCTGTCTTAAAATTTCCTCGAGTCTGGCATCTAAAAAGGGCTTCAAGAAGAGGTAAGTTAATATGTAATTTCTTTACAGTTTAAGAAACTTACCGAACTGTTCCTCTGAATCGTCTCTTTTTATGGTTCGGGATAAGGTATGCGAGGTTGGTACTCTTTGATTACCATTTTGGCTTTTCTTGTGTTTCCTTTGTTTACCTTCGTTGACCATGTTTTCTGGTATTGTATTGGGTTCGTCTAACCTTTTACTGTCCTGAGCTGTGATGGCTTGAATTTGATC